>UESW01002891.1:0-16422 GCA_900491605.1 Calamus simplicifolius
AATTGGGCATAAAAGGGAGGTTCCATCCTGACCTCACCATCACACCTCCAAGACTCCTCTTCTTCTTCCCTCAAGCTCAGACTCCCTCCAAGACCTTCTTCTCCGAAATCCCGCATTTGCTGCCCCTTCCTTCATCCAGGTCAGTCCTTCCGACCTTCCTAGATTTCTTCTTCTCCATGGCCTCCTTGTCTTCTCTTCATCCTCTCCTCTTCATCTGGACCTCCTCCTCTTCCTCCAAGGATCAGGTTCCTATAGCATGGCTACGGGCTGCCAGCGGGACCTCGACTAGGGGCCATTCGACAGTTGCAGTTCCACCGTCGTCCTCTGTCCGGCCACTCAAATTAAGCAAGGAAAGCCTGAAAGTGATCGCCTCCACCGTTACCCCCTCCGATTTAGAGTCCCTTAGGATAGCCATAGGATATATGAGGACATCTGGCTAACCGCTCTTGGACCCGGTGACAGGGTGACCTCTTCCGAAGGAGTTGCCTTGTACAAGGAGTTCTTTAGGGTAGTTCTCCGGCTTTCTCTCCACCCTTTCATCGTCGACCTTCTCCGTACGTATGCCCAGTGCCCACACAGTTGGTCCCGAATCCTTTCGGACCATCTATGCATTTATGGTACTATGCGGCCTCCAGGGCATAGAGGCCCGAGTGTCTCTATTCTGTAGCTTCTACACCCTCCACCGCTAGGCCAGCTCTGGTTGGTGGTTGTTTATGTTGGGGAGCACGGAATACCCCCAAGATCACGGCTATAGCGTATATGAATAATAAAATTTTTTACCGTTCTAATCTATGAGTATAAGATTATACCCTCAGACTTGAACGTGGAATACTTCGATTTGTTGCTCGACCTCAACCTTTTAGCCTTCCGTCGTATTCCCGAAATACCTTCTCTCTCACAAGATGGGGGATCTCTCTCGGCCGACCTAGGGTTTCTTTTTTTTCTTTTTCTCTCAAAAAAATGTTTTTTTACCCTAGCAACCAATTGAGAGGGTATTTATAGGGCTACAACAGGGATCAATAGGCAAATATGAAAAGGACTTCCCACGTAATTAAATCTCCTAATCCTATCCCGGGTTAGGATTTAATTACGTAAATTATAATTCATTCCACTAAAGAATTACAATTGTACTCCTAATCACATTCGAATTTATATTTTTGAGCCTTAATATTAAATACTTATTATCTCTCCACGTAAGATTACAAATATCCACCAATTAAATTTAAATACTGACATATAATTTAATTGGCTGTTATTATCCTTGAGACTTATCCACTTAACTTATTTGATGTATCGGATTCAAAATCCACTTGCAAGATTTGATACAATCAAAACTTATAAGCTTTCTCAAGGGGATATCATCAATCCAAATTAACAGGACGTGGATTCCTTCAATATTAATATTCACCATATATATAATGTTATTGCCCAACCCACTGAGTTTATTGACTCAGATAGAATCTCACTCTATGTGTAATCAAAGCAATAATCACTACATACACGTGTCTAGAAATAGAATTCAGATTAAAGAGCATAAGTAATCATAATATTCATGAGTTCTAAATTATTTTATAAAGTCAGTATAAAATAATTAACTCAATCGGGTCCTGTTCAATACACAAAAGTGTACTAGCACAAATAGTTAGAATAAACCATTCCCCATAGTCAAGACAGACCTACTAAAATTTGTGCTATAGTTCTACTGATGGTGTGTCCAATTCCATCTAAAACTGTGAACAATAAACTTGTATTCCAAAGAACCGATGATCTAGTCTTCTGTGTGTAAGCCGTACTCTACACACTAGATCAAATACTCTTGTAAATACTAGACACGTGCACATATATATAGTAAATGGCACACACATTGCTCAAAATGAATTCTCATTAAAAATGTAAAGACATAACATAAAGCATATCTTTTAGTCTATATCTCTATCAGTTTACTCCTAGGCTGGCCGAGCCATCAGGCTGAGCCTCTCTATATCCATCGAAAGATGGAAGACCCGGTTCTTCTTTGCAACCTCAAGGGAGTGAGGCAGGAGTGGGGGGACCCACACTTAGATCCGAACAAGAACTTGACGGTAGCCCTGAGGGATCGAGAGGCGCATGAGCAGTTGCTATCCTTCGTGGCCCCCCCTCACCGAAAGCTCCTATCGGAGGAGAACCTCCGACTCGCCGGCATCCGCCCGAGTGGTGGTGAGCGATCATAGATTTTTTTTTTACTGATCAATTTCTGGTACATGCAGCCATAAGGCTACGGATCGATGCCGTGAGGAAGGCAGTGGCCAAGAGGAAGAGGGCTGCCGGCGACGCTGAGAGGTCAGAAAGAGATCTCGTTCTTAGTCATTGATCCCTCCCTCCAGTGAGACCCAGGCGAGTCAAGGGGCCGCCCTACCGATCGATCTCACCATCGAGTTGCCCCCGGAGGAGCCAAGGTCGAGGTGGTCCCCCCTGCTCGCAGAGTCGGTCACCTCAGGCGCGGGGCCGGTTCCCTCGATAGCCACGACAGCCCTAGAATGGAGGCCCACCAGTGGGAGAGCAGGCGAACGAAGAGCGTCCGATGGCAGCGGGGCCATTGGCAGAGGAGATGTTGTCGGCCTCTGGCATGACGCCCATGACTTCGACATCGGCTGAGCCTGCGAAGGGAGGTAGGATCAGGGTAATCCCATCTCTGCCATCGCTCATGAACCATAGCCGCATGGTGGAGTGGCTACTGGCCCAAGTTTGCTTATCGGAGTTCCAAGAGGAGCTCTGGCATCAGGGAGGCTCCGCCTCTTCTGGGTTTCTTCCACGGCTCTACTATGGGTAAGTATTTTCCTTCTTCAAGATATTTTCTCACTTCATTGCATGTTGATAGAGACCCTCTTCATGCAGTTAGTGAACTCCATGTCTGTCGCAAGGGAGGTCACTCTCCGAGGCGACAGGACCCTCTACCACTCTCAACAAGAGGCTACCGATGCTTGGGGTCAGACCAAGAGGGCCGAGGTGCATTGGGGGCGGCTCAGGCCGAGCGGACAGAGGAGCTTGAGGAGGCAAGGCATTGGGTGGTGGCCGAGCTCGAGCATGCTCGGGTTACCGAGGAGAGGTTGGACATCGCCAAGGCGATGATTGATTCCCGAGATCTTCGCTTCCACTCTCTCTGTCTGGAGGTGAAGGCGGTCGAGTTGCGGGTCAACGATGTCGAGGAGATCACCCGAATGGCCAATGCTAGGTAGCTGACGCCATGGTGGACAAGCGCAAGGCCCTCCAAAGGGTGGCATAGATGGAGGTGGTGGTGCGAACCACCGAGGTGGTGACACTAGCCACCGAGGAGAAGGCCACAATGGCCGATAGGGCAGCGGCCGAGGCTGTAGAGTGCTATTGGGGCTCCGAGGCCTTCCTGGATGAGCTGGCAGAGGCCTCGGTTGACGTCTATCTCCAAGGCTTCCGAAAGTTCAAGGAGAAGGTGGCGAGGGTCTTCGGCATTCTTGACCTCAATGATCTCGAGCCTGATGGTGATGAGGAGCCAGAGGTGCAGCCCATGGCGTAGAGATCAGCCGGCGATGGGTTAGCGCCAGTCGGTGCTTGAAGACCTCCTCTTTCCCCTTTCTTTCCCTGCTTTTGTACTAATGTTCGACTTGAGTTGCCATTTTGTAGACATTTTGATAAGTAATGAAAAGCAAAATTTTTCTCAAATGTTGAAGTCTCTGAATTTTTCTTTTTGATACTAGCTTCGTAGTATGCACTTGTAAGGATTCGTGATGGGTTGCCTCATTTTCGTTGAGGTCAGAGTACTTGCCCACCCGCGTTGAGCGGGCTCGGAAGGGTGGCCCATTCTGAAGCTGGAGTGAATCCTTAAGTTAGTACAGAGGCTGACTTTGGGGCTGGGCTTAGTGTCGTGCAGGCGTCGGCCTTAGAAGCCGACCTTAGGGTCGGTCTTGTATGTGGACTTTGTGGTAAGTTTGCCTTCATGCCAACTTAGGCATTGGTCTTAGGTGTCGATGGTCTTCGTACACGACCGCCTCGTTCCTTGGTCATTCCCGTAAAAGATTGCAGGCATTGAAGATCCATAGTTTATGGAGAGAAGATAAATACCTCTAGAATCAAAAAAAGGAAATGTTTTTTAGACTCTTTCCCAACTTTCGGATTCTCAAAGGTGAAGAATCAGCTGAAGGGGACGGTCGTGTGGACGGCGAGTAGTAGCATTCACGCTCTCACTGCTTTTGCTTAATCAAGCCTGGGCTTGAGGTTACTCTTGTCGGCGGGCTTCGATCTTTGGTGCGGACCTAGCGTCGGGCTTTGGCGCTAACCTGGAGTCGGGTTTTGGTGCCTACGTTGCGCTGGGCTTTAGCGCCAACCTCGTCATTGGTGTTGACTTGGCGTCGGGCTTTGGTGCCAACCTGGAGTCGGGCTTTGGTGCCGACCCAAAGTTGGGCTTTGGTGCCGACCCAGTATCGGGCTTTGGTGCCAATCCGGAGTCGGTCATTGGTGCCGACCTGGAGTCAAGCTTTGGTGCCGATGTTGCGCTGGTCTTTGCTGCTGAGCCGGACTCGGTCTTTGTTGCCGACCTAGCGTCGGGCTTTGGTGCCGACCCGGAGTCAGGTGGTGTGGGCACTAGGATCAAGCAAAGGATTCTTAACCCTCTGTGGATATCTGATTAGTTATGATTCAAGTCTTGAGTTGAGAAATAAAGTTTAGTTTATTTTGAGTCCGGTACAGTTCATTTTATTCTAAATTGAGTCCTATCCAGTTCAGTTTATTTTAATGTGAGTCCTGTAGTAAGTTCATTAGCTTACAAGAGGAGACATCAGTATTGGAGCAGAAGATAAGGCCATCACAGTCAGACAGAGCAACTGCTAAATTCAGTTGGTGCCATACCTACTTCAAGCAGCCCACATGCTACCTAGCAGAGCAAGCAACCTTCCCGATCTGGATGATCATTTTTCTCATCTGGACGCCACAGATTTCATGCCGAATCCAGCTGCCGCTGATTGCATCTAGAAGATCACCTTCCTCATCTGGACACTATAGATTTCATGTCAAATTTGACTAGGGCACCTTTTTCTCTCTTTCCATATCTGTATTTTCTTGGACCCCAAGTCTCTTGCTCTATAAAAGAGACCCTCTTGTATAATGATGTATCTTTTATTATTAATCAATCAATCTAGTTTTGAGTTATTGTAATTTTGTTAATTGGTTCTCTGGTGCTCTGTTTCCCTCCTCCTGCGCGTGCCAACATCCCAAGTCTCCAGGAGAAATCCTAGCCGCCACCTTTATCTTCCAATAGTGGACGCCCAAGAGCCCTTGTCGGCCTTCCTTTTCTCTACTCCTTCGTTGTCTCTTTGCCTCTATTCTAATTTTCTCTATTATTCTTTAACCCTTGTATGGTGATCTTGCAGATCCCTTAGTAGCCACGAATCCAGGATTCAAGGTGATCATCATCCAGGTTAGCGGATACTTGGCCGCAGATCCGTGGGCTCAAGGCTTGGTTATCTAGGGCACATTCGCCAGGTAGAGCAACCCCTTCAACACTTTGATCTTTCTCCTCTTGCCAAGTATATCCCTCTAATCTACTAGTAACTTTATTGTAGGAGAGCAAGCCCTACCGGAGCTTTTTAGCCTCGGCGGTCCCTTCTTCCTTATTTTTAGGAACTATTTCGCGTGCGGATTTATTATGAATTTTTCTGAATCCCTCTTAGGCTATTACTTTGAGAGAATAATCAACTACAATTATTAATCATTAAAAAAAAATAAAAAAATTTACTTGCATGCGAATCGGTCATGCATCAGTTTGGTATCAGAGCATAGTTAGGGCTTAATTTTAATTCACATTATTATCAGTATATTATCTGTTAATTGAATTGTTTCTATTTGCATACATATCAAAAAATTATAAAATTTATTTCTCTAGATTCATTATAATTTAAAGTATTTTTTATTATTTTTTTGAGAATTTAATTCGATCTATGAAAAAAATAATTCTGAGATTTATTGCTATTTATAGATTTTTGGATTAGGGTTTTGTTTACATATCATCATCTGCATTAAATTACTCTTAAGGGCTTTCATTGATGCCAGATAAGGGAGGGATTAAGACCCCTTCCTTGGCCCAAAATAACCACCCGTGCATTCCGATCCCAAGCCTCTAATCTAAATTGAGTAGCAACTTAATTGATATTTGCCCTAAGGGCTAGGAACACCAACAGTCGGTTTAATGTACTAGAGGAGACTAGTACAAATCAATCTGGCGTGAGCTTTGAAATTGGTGTCTAGAAGGGAGGTCAAATGTCAAACGACTTAAGTGGAGTGTTGGGGTTATTCTAATTAGGCACATGCAATTTGCGGGATGAGCCTCCCCCCTTTCATCTGTCCCAACTGGCCAATTGAAGAGTTACTGTTAGATTGGCCTGCATTAAGCCAAATCCTTTACTCTGGATGACTAGGTCTAGCATACCGTAGTCCGAGTCAGTCTGAGTCTTGTATGCTTGATTGTGCTTGCATATGCACTAGATCAGGAGCATCTTTTCGCCCATCACCACCTCCATTACAGGCTAAACCCATGGCTAACCAAAGCATTAATGATCACTTAAGGATCATCACTGAACAACTAGCCCAAATGAACCAAGACATCAAGCAATCTAAGGCTAGATTAGGGTCCAGGTTCGATCAAGTCGAAACTAGGTTGGGCATCCTAGAAGAAGCCCGTGAGCCCCACACTGAGTCTGATCATGAGACCCCACCTCATCCTAGGAGAGCCCAACAGCCTGACCTCTACATAAGGCCAAACCCTAGGAGACCACTTCGACCTGATCCAGTCCTAGATTCCTTCCTAGGAGACCCAATCATGAGGCAGTAGACCAAAAATAAAGAGCCCTTAGAAGTGTCAGACTTGAAGCACCTACTTTCGATGGCTCTATGGACCCTAAGGACTACCTAGATTGGGAGGAAGGGATGGACCAGTACTTTGACTGGTATGACATGTCTGAAGAGCATAAGTTTAAATTTACCAAGTTCAAGTTAGTATGACAGGCTAGGTTATACTGGGCCACTTTAGAGCGAAGGCAATTATTAGAGGAAAGAGACCCCATAGTCACCTGGCACGCCATGAAGGCTAGACTTAGGTCAATTATGTCCCCACATCGTATGAACAGAGCCTATTGGACCAGTGGCAGGGATTAATTCAGGGTAGTAAATTGTGAATAAATACATTGCTACATTCCAAGAGTATACCATGAGGTGTAATATTGTTCAGTCTGAGAAAGTCATCCTATCCAAGTTTAGGTATGGCCCAAGAGCAGATATTCAAAGAGAACTCTACCTAAGAAGGGTACATAATTTAGAAGAAGCTTACCAAGTTGCTAGGGATTATGAATGTTTTCAGAGAGGTACACCCTATCGTAGATCAGAGGCTACCAAGAGCCCTAGCCCATATCCAGGATCTAGCCAAGCCTATCCTAGTTGTCCCAAACCTACCCAGTACTCAGACCCCCGCCAGACTTTTCAAGTTGACCCAACACTAGCCAACCCAGTACAAGCCGAACTGAGTTGAGTCGACCCCAGAATAGTACCCCTATACCCCAGAGAGAGGATAAGTGTAACATCCTGAAAACCTTGTAATCTATGGCATTTTCAGTTAAAATGAAAGTCAGAAAGTTTTCTTGAAATATGGGTGTGTTGGCCTTTTGATAAATATAAAGAGAAGAAATTTTGGAGTAAATAAGTATATTTCTAAATGTTAATGAGTCTGATTTGAGAAATTTAGAGACTTAAGTTTTAATGGGTTTAAATCACAAGAAAAATCAAGTTTAGTTTGAGTTTTATCCTAAAAATGACGTTTTTAGTGGTTGGAGTCGACTCTAATCAGAGTGGAGTCGACTCCGGCACGTTTTTAAACTTTCGGCACGCTTAGGAGTCGACCCCTGCAGTGCTGGAGTCGACTCCTACTTTTCAGGAGTCGACCCCTACTTTTCTGGAGTCGACCCCTACTTCTGCTCGAGCCGACTCGCAATCTGTTCGAGCCGACTCCGCGACGGCAGGTTTTTCTGAGTTAAATCTTGAGAAATTCATATTTAATCCGTTTCAAGTCCGATTTGGATGCCGTTTGAACCGTTGGATTTCTAAAATCGAGTTCTTCAAGATGGTAAAGTCTTTTCTTAGAAATGTTATATAAAAGTATAGATTTAAGCGAAAAAGGATGATCTGGGCTATAAATCTATTAAAAAAATGCTATATCAGGGGCAAAATGGGAAAAGGCTCCGATGTCAATTGCAAATTGTGTTAAGGGCAACTTAGGAAAGAAAATATAAGGGCAAAATAGCATGGTTATAAGTGAGCCACGTGTTTTCCAAAAGAGTGTGTTAAGAGTGTGTGAGGGTAAAAGGGAGATTTGGCATGCCTTAACCCTTAAGTTTCCTATGACTTGGTCCCCAAGTCATTAGAGAAAAAGGGGAACGTGGGTTCAGCCAGAGAAAAGAAAGAAAGAAAGAAGAGAAGAAAAAGAGGAAAAAGAAGAAGAAGAAGAAGAAAAAGGAGGAAGAAAGAGAAAGGGAAAGGGAAGCTTGGGGGTTTGTGCTCGACTCCAGGTAAGCTATAGCTTCCCTAGATCTTGTATGACTTTAGATTTTCTTAGATTAGTGTATTTTGAGGTAATAGTAGAAGTAATCTTGAGTAGAGATAGGGTGGAAGAAAATAATGAGATATTAGAGGATAGATCATGTATGCATGCTTGGTTCATGGGAAAACCTCGTGTGGAGGTAATCCTAATAGCTATTGTATTTGTATGTTGACGTAGGTCAAGAGGGTTATTCTAGGGAGCCAAAATACCAGAGTTGAGTACCAGTTGTACCAGTCGAGGAGTAACCTACTAAGGTGAGTGGATTTCTCATCTAGCAATGAGAGGTTAATTTGAGCTAGTATAATGAGATTTATACCTAGTTATGGTATGCTATGTTTAGTTGAGTATTATGTATGTTTTAAATATGAGAAATGAGAACCTAGTATATGATAATCTGATAAATGAGTTTTGAGCATAAACACATAAGCATGAGTTTCAATGAGGGAATTTTTAATGTATACATGGCATATTTGCATGATAAAGCTTTACAAATGATGTATGAGTCATACTGAGCATCAGGCAGCTAGGGGGCTGATCACCCTTTAGACTGTACTGTAGCATGAGCATTGCACACTACTATCGAGCCGGCACCTCCTTGCGAACAGATCGTACGATGAACCCCAGAATCAGGGGTGAGTGCATGCCTAACCAGACCAGTGGGGCTGGTTGTGAGCAGCCCGTGGGGGCATGAATCATAGCTCAGTGGAGCTGATTACTATATATAGCCCGTGGGGGCAGAGAGAAAACCCGAGGTTCCAGGGTTAAGGAACAAAGCACTTTGCCAGGTGAACCGCACGGGTAAGGGGTGCTATTTGTGCGGGGATCCTGTTGCTAGTCACGCACCCGATGAGAGTACACCTACAGAAGGGCGACTGTAGGGTGGTACCTCAGAGGCATTACACACACAGCCCAGCATCATGAGATCTAAAAGCATATGTTGTGATATAAAAAGGGCCAATGGGCCAAATAGTTATCCCGAGAGGGAGAGCTTACTTGAGATGCCAGTGGGCAAGCAGATCCTGATGGGAGTCTGGGTTGTAGATAAAGAATGCATATCTTCATATTGTAATGCATGAAGTTTTATTTTAATGAGTTATCTTTCAGTGAAGAGTTATTATAGAGTATTCCAGTACTGATATGTTATTTGAAGAATAAGCTACATTTTATTTTATCTGATATCATGTTAAAAATGTACTTTGAGTTGTACAAGTTAAATAGTTTCAGCATACGATTGAAATTAAGAGGTTATGGTTCTCTATTTCTCCATAGTTAGATGGTTATCCAGTCACTGGGACTTAGGTCTCATCCCTCTATGATTTAAATGTTCTTTCAGATCAGTGAGTATTTCTGCCAGGATCACAAGATAAGCAGGACAGGACCCTTAGCTGGTGAAGCTTGCTTGGATGCAAGAGTGTTTAAATGCTAGCCTTGTATATTGAGAGAGTGTGGTTTGATAATTGTATTTTGTATATGTGTATGTGTACAGTGGGATGTAATGATGTTTTAGACCTTTTTGGATATGAATACGAGACTTATGTTTTGGAGAAGATTATGAGTATGATGTGTGCACTTAGGATTTTAATGTCGAATGTGAATGTGATCTTGTAAACTGCCTGAGGAATGTCATGAAAAATATTATCTGAGCAGGTTGATGCTTAATGTTGATTGGGTGATTTGTGTATATAATTGAGATGAAAGTGAAAAGTTTTTAACAGGATGTGTTTTCGTGTGTCTGCCACTTATGATAATTAGTTGGGGTTCTCTAGCTCTTTATGGAGCGCTACATAAAGACTAGTAAAACTCTATCCGATTACCACAAGTGTGCAGGTGTGCTGTCGGTGGCCCCAGAGAGGAGGGGGAGCTGACAAGTTTTGGTATCAGAGCCCTAGGTTATTAGGTCCTAGGGGAATAAGTATGAGTATGAGTCTAGGATGATTGAATGTTTTATGATTATAGCTATTGAATGATGAAACTGATGTAATGAATAATGTCTTGTAGGACGATTACTACAAAGGCATCTAGAGAGACAGAGCAATCTTCAGGCAGGGATAGAAGCAAAGGTCAAAGTAGATTCAGAAGGTCAGTTAGAAGAAGTCAAATTGATAGAATGGCTTCTAGTGATTCCACCGAGCCAGTATCTAAGGAGGCTAGAGTGGGGGCATCTCCAGAGCAGATGCCAGAGTCTTCTTCACAGTCTATTACCCCTGTGCCAGTAGACCCATCTCGAGTACAGACTCAGGGGCCTAGTATGTCAGAGTTGGTAGGCATGATTACTCAGGCTGTGGTAGCAGCTGTGGGTGCTAGTTCTAGCCTTCCATCTAAAAATACTGAGGTTGTGAGGAATGTGGAAAGAGCCAGAAAGTTAGGGGCTCTGGAGTTCCAGGGAACTACTGATCCTATTCAGGCCGGGGCATGGCTGCAGAGGATCGAGAGAGTATTTGATGTGATGGGATGCTCTGAGGAGCAGAGGCTGAGTATTGCCACCTTTTTACTGGAGGGTAGAGCCCAGAGTTGGTGGAGATCTATTCAGGGCAGGCAGCCCCAGGGAGTGGAGTTGACATGGGAAAATTTTAGAAGAGAATTTCATCAGCAATATTATTCTGAGATTTATAGGGATCAGAAGAGGAGGGATTTCCTTTGTCTGACTCAGGGGAGGATGTCCGTGGCAGATTATGAAGCCACTTTTGTGGAGTTATCTCAGTTTGCTAGGGCCTTGGTGGCTGATGAGAGGGAGAGATGTCGACTATTCCAGGATGGGTTGAATCTCCCTATTAAAGCCAAGACCTGTATGCAGACCTACAATAATTACTCTGAGTTGGTGCAGGGAGCACTCAAAGCTGAGGAGATTGAAAAAGAATATATGAGTAGGAGGCAGGATAGAATGAAAAGAAGTGCTCCTAGTCATTCTTCTGCTCCGGGAGGGACTCAGCCATTCAAGAAACCCCAGAGGACTGGACAGTTTTATTCTGGGTTTAGAGCCCCTGGTGATGTGGGCAGAGGATCCGTATCTGTGTCAGCATCTAGCCCAGTTCAAAGAAAGCCTTATGTGGGTGTGCCTCAGGTTGCCTCCAGCAGGGTGTCTGGTGATGTAGGGGAGCAGGGTCGTCCTTCTGGTGGAGGGAGAAATATACCCCCATGTAATGTATGTGGAAAACTTCATTTGGGAGAATGTAGGAGGGGCAATAAGGGATGTTATATTTGTGGTGATCTAGGTCACCTGAAGAGAGATTGCCCTAGGAGAGGGCAGCAGGCTGGTGGGCTTCCTCAGGGGCCAGTAATGCCAAGGGGACAGCCTAGTAGGAGGGTGATGGTAGTGTAGTGGCTTCAGCCAGTCAGGTGGGGCCTAATGTTAATCAGCCAGGAGGGTCATCCAGTATTCCGAGAGCCGAGGCCAGAGTGTTTGCCATGACCAGACAGGAGGCTCAGATTGATCCTGATGTGGTGACAGGTATGCTACCCATCGATAATCATGATGCTTATATTTTAATTGATTCTGGATCTACGCATTCATTTATCTCATGTGAGTTTGCTAAGCATCTAGTTAGAGATGTGGGCCAGTTGGGTAGTCAGTTGGTAGTATCTATGCCCGTAGGGAGGCCTTTTATAGCAGACCAAGTGTATAGAGGTTGTGATATTTCTGTGGGGAGTCAGAAATTAGCAGCAGATTTGATTCCTTTGAGGTTGAAAGAGTTTGATGCCATTTTGGGGATGGATTGGCTATCTGTGCATAGAGCCAGAGTAGATTGCTTAAGGAAGGAGGTGATGTTGCAAACTTCTGATGATAGAGAAGTCTGTTTTGTTGGTGATAGGAGGGGGTTACCCTCAGGAGTGATTTCAGCTCTGTCAGCCAATAGAATGCTAGCAAAGAGATGTGAAGCCTATTTAGCTTGTGCAGTGAGCCTAGAGGGCAATGGTTTAGAGCTGACGAATATCCCTGTGGTAAGGGATTTTTCAGATGTATTTCCTGAGGAGCTGCCAGGGTTACCTCCTGACAGAGGATTTGATTTCAGTATAGATCTAGCCCCAGATACCAGACCAATAGCCAGGGCACCTTATAGAATGGCTCCAGTTGAATTGAAAGAATTGAAAAGTCAGTTACAAGAATTATTGGATAAAGGGTTTATTAGACCCAGTATATCACCATGGGGTGCACCAGTGTTGTTTGTGAAGAAAAAGGATGGTACCTTGAGGTTGTGTATAGACTATAGACAGTTGAACAAGGTGACCATTAGAAACAATTATCCATTGCCAAGGATCGATGATTTGTTTGATCAGCTGCAGGGGGCAGCAGTGTTTTCAAAGATTGATCTGAGATCTGGGTATCATCAATTGAGAATAAAGAATGAGGATATATCTAAGACTGCTTTCAGGACCAGATATGGTCATTATGAGTTCTTGGTAATGCCATTTGGCTTGACAAATGCTCCAGCTGCTTTTATGGGTCTGATGAATCAAGTATTTCAAGAGTATCTAGATAAATTTGTGATAGTATTCATTGATGACATCTTGATTTATTCTAGAAGTAGTGAAGAGCATGAACAGCATCTGAGGACAGTTTTGCAGATATTAAGAGAAAAGCAATTATATGCAAAGTTTAGTAAAAGTGAATTTTGGCTGGATGAGGTAAAGTTCTTGGGACATGTAGTTTCAGCCAAAGGTATTATGGTAGATCCTCAAAAGATTGAAGCTATAGTAAATTGGGTATCACCTACCAATCAGACTGAGGTGAGGAGTTTCTTGGGGTTAGCAGGATATTATAGAAGATTTATAGAAAATTTCTCGATTTTGGCTTCTCCTATGACTAAGCTGCTTAGAAAGAATATCAAGTTTGATTGGTCAAATGAATGCCAGAAGAGTATGGATGAATTGAAAAGGAGATTAACCTCAGCCCCAATCCTAATACTACCTGATAGTGCCAGTGATTATGTGATCTATAGTGATGCCTCATTGAAGGGTTTGGGGTGTGTTTTAATGCAGAATGGGAAAGTAGTGGCTTATATATCTAGACAGTTGAGATCCCATGAAAAGAATTACCCCACCCATGATTTGGAGTTAGCTGCTGTTATATTTGCATTGAAGGTTTGGAGGCACTACTTGTATGGAAGAAGATGCCAGATATTTACTGATCATAAGAGCTTGAAATATATTCTGACCCAGAAGGAATTGAATTTAAGGCAGAGAAGATGGATTGAATTGATTAAAGACTATGATTGCACTATTGAGTATCACCCAGGGAAAGCTAATGTTGTGGCTGATGCCTTGAGTCGAAAGTCTATGGCCACATTGGCTTCTATCAGAACCGTACAGCTACCCTTGATGATTGAGTTAAGGAGGTTAGATGCAGAGCTAGCTGTAGAAGAATCAGGAGCCTTGTTGGCTACTTTCAGAGTGAGACCCCAAATGCTAGAAGAAATAAGAGAAGCTCAGTTGCTAGATCTACATTTGCTTAAAGCTAGAGATTTAATTCAGAGTGGGTCTCAGTCAGAGTTTTCTGTTAGAGGTGATGGAGTGTTATTATTCAAGGGCAGAGTTGTGTGCCAGCTGTGGAATCAGTGAAAGATCAGATTTTAAGGGAAGCACATAGCTCAGCTTATTCAATGCATCCAGGTAGTACTAAGATGTATAGAACTATCAAACAGAATTACTGGTGGAATGGTATGAAAAAGGAGATAGCTGAGTATGTATCTAAGTGTTTGGTGTGTCAGCAGATTAAGGCTGAACATCAGTGTCCAGCTGGAAAGCTTCAGCCTCTGTTTGTGCCAGAGTGGAAGTGGGAGCATATAACTATGGATTTCGTTGTAGGACTCCCAAAGACCAGAAGGGGCAATGATGCTATATGGGTGATAGTTGATAGATTGACTAAGTCTGCTCATTTTCTGCCTATTAAGATTGTCTTTACCTTGGATAGATTAGCAGAATTATATGTGCATGAAATTGTGAGTAGGCATGGTGTGCCAGTATCGATAGTATCAGATAGAGATCCAAGGTTCACATCTCAATTTTGGGCAGAATTACAGAAAGCTTTGGGGACTAAATTGAGGTTCAGTACAGCATTTCATCCCCAAACCGATGGTCAGTCAGAAAGAACCATCCAGACACTGGAGGATATGCTGAGAGCTTGTGTCATGGAATTTTCTGGTAGCTGGGATGATCATCTACCTTTAATAGAGTTTGCTTACAATAACAGCTACCATTCTAGCATTGATATGGCACCATATGAGGCCTTGTATGGGAGAAAATGTAGAACTCCAGTGTGTTGGGATGAGGAGGGAGAGAGAAGGCTGTTAGGCCCTGAGTTAGTGCAGCTTACAGCAGATCAAGTTAAAATTATAAGAGCTAAATTAAAGGCAGCCCAGGATAGACAGAAGAGCTATGCAGATAAAAAGCATAGAGAGGTAAAGTTTGAGGTTGGAGATAGAGTCTTTCTGAAGGTATCTCCTTGGCGAGGTATTATGAGATTTGGAAAGAAAGGCAAGTTGAGTCCCAGGTATATTGGACCCTATGAAATTCTGGAAAGAGTTGGGACACTAGCTTATAGATTGGCTTTACCTCCAGAGTTATCTCAGATTCATAATGTATTTCATGTATCAATGCTTAGGAGGTATGTGCCAGATTCCTCTCATGTGATTCAGTCTGAGACTATAGAGTTACAGGGGGATTTATCATTTGCAACAGAACCAGTGAAGATCTTGAGTAGGGAGATTAAGCAGCTCCGCAGTAAAAGAATTCCATTAGTTAAGGTGCAATGGTTAAATCATCAAAAAGAGGAGGCTACATGGGAGCGAGAGGATGAGATGAGATTTAAGTACCCCCATCTATTTGAAAATATATCTAGCTAAATTTCGAGGACGAAATTTCTTAAGAGGGGGAGAATTGTAACATCCTGAAAACCTTGTAATCTATGGCATTTTCAGTTAAAATGAAAGTCAGAAAGTTTTCTTGAAATATGGGTGTGTTGGCCTTTTGATAAATGTAAAGAGAAGAAATTTTGGAGTAAATAAGTATATTTCTAAATGTTAATGAGTCTGATTTGAGAAATTGAGAGACTTAAGTTTTAATGGGTTTAAATCACAAGAAAAATCAAGTTTAGTTTGAGTTTTATCCTAAAATGACGTTTTTAGTGGTTGGAGTCGACTCTAAGGAGTCGACTCCGGCACGGTTTTAAACTTTCGGCACGCTTAGGAGTCGACCCCTGCAGTGCTGGAGTCGACTCCTACTTTTCAGGAGTCGACCCTACTTTTCTGGAGTCGACCCCTACTTCTGCTCGAGCCGACTCGCAATCTGTTCGAGCCGACTCCGCGACGGCAGGTTTTTCTGAGTTAAATCTTGAGAAATTCATATTTAATCCGTTTCAAGTCCGATTTGGATGCCGTTTGAACCGTTGGATTTCTAAAATCGAGTTCTTCAAGATGGTAAAGTCTTTTCTTAGAAATGTTACATAAAAGTATAGATTTAAGCGAAAAAGGATGATCTGGGCTATAAATCTATTAAAAAAATGCTATATCAGGGGCAAAATGGGAAAAGGCTCCGATGTCAATTGCAATTGTGTTAAGGGCAACTTAGGAAAGAAAATATAAGGGCAAAATATCATGGTTATAAGTGAGCCACGTGTTTTCCAAAAAGCGTGTGTTAAGAGTGTTGAGGGTAAAAGGGAGATTTGGCATGCCTTAACCCTTAAGTTTCCTATGACTTGGTCCCCAAGTCATTAGAGAAAAAGGGGAACGTGGGTTCAGCCAGAGAAAAGAAAGAAAGAAAGAAGAAAGAAGAAGAAAGAGAGGAAAAGGAAGAAGAAGAAGAAGAAAAAGGAGGAAGAAAGAGAAAGGGAAAGG
>UESW01002891.1:19568-37352 GCA_900491605.1 Calamus simplicifolius
TTTCTTTTTTTTTTTTGAATAACATTTTCACCCATACCCTTATTAAGTAGATTGTACTATTAAGATCAGTGGTCAGGAGGGTCTGAAATTATTCTAAAAATATTCTGGGCTAAACCCTACCTTTTATTAGGTTTTCTTAATAATTTATTTTCTCATATTGCTTTTTGTTGCCTTCTTCATGTTATAAATTAAAACTCTTTTATTTTAGATTTTAATATGCACTCTTGGATGTTATTGAAATAAAATTTCTATTCATGTTAATCGCTAAAGTCCCTGTGGAATCGATCCCTTACTCTCGCTATCCTAATAGTGAAATTAAGGTGTTTAAATCGTGCGCTACGACACGCATCACTGTGTGGCTGCAAAAGTTCATCTTTGAGCTTGGAGTGACACCTTTCATAGATGGATCAGTCCTGTTGTATAGTGACAGCACTGGTGCCATAGCTCAAGCAAAGGAAACACGAGCACATCAGCGCACCAAGCACATACTGCATCGGTTTCATCTTATTCAAGAGATTGTAGACCGAGGTGACATAAATCTTCAAAAGATTGATGGAAAGGAAAACTTAGGTGACCCATTTACTAAAGCACTCAGCATCAAGGAGTTTGGACAACTATAAGTTGAAGATGGGTATTAGATACTGTAATGAGTGGCTTTAGGCTAAGTGGGAGTTTATTGGGAATTGTATCCTAAAGCCAATCATTTAATGATTGTGCTAATGTAAATTATATAAATTGATATATTAATAAAAGTTATTTGACAGTTTATTCATTACAAGAACATCTTCTTAATACTCCTGATTGTAATGAAGCCCTTAGGATCTTCCTTCACGATAAAGGAGGATTTATCTTTGAAGGTCCTCAAAAAGGTTCGCGACCATATGATATACTATGACAGAGCCATAGTACTATCAATTATAGGAAGTTGTATCATATTTGTTGGTTGTCCTCTTAACCAAGGAGTGTAGAGACACTGGTATGACATACAGGTGAAAGTGTAGGAGTACATTTCATCGAATGTGACTCATTTTCGGATACTCTATGTCAAGAGTTAATCCGAAAAGATATAGGTATAGTATCCTTCAGACCTGAAGATCACAACCAGTGGTTTACAAGCAACTCATTGTACTTAGGTGCCGGACCACCTGGATTTCTAATCTAGCTACGAAAGGTTACTGGGTGCAGTCAAGTACTTGTGGTAGTCAGTTATGGATCAAGATGGAATTTGACCTATCCCATTAAAAGGAGAATGCTTGTGTTTCAATTTAGCAAGACCTTGGCCAAGGCTTCATGTGAAAGTCACATGATCACTAAAATTGAAATCACTTTATGGATTTGCTATTTAGAGTTGACAGGCTCTTAAGCCATCCTTAACATTTATGGTCAAGAGGATGAATTATACGATAACTATTTCTTAGGGTTCTTGGAGTTTGCTCGGCAACTCTTCAACCTATCCGAATGTTGGGTTCCATTGCTAGATGGGCACATCAATTAGTATAGAAAGTTGTTTCTATGCTATCGGCTTAATTAGGTTCGAACCTAGAGAGTCACACGCATAGAAGTTTCCTAGGATGATCTGTTTATTGATCAACGATTGAGAATCGTATGATTTAATTAATCAATTTGATTGATTGAATTATCTCAATTGGGTTAAGTACAATTGAATAAGATTCAATTTGGTTTAAGTCTATTAGAAGGACTAGTCAATTTCAAATATTGATTTGAAATTAGACTTAATTTGTATTTAAATAGATTCAGGACTAGCCAAATTTGATTTGGGCTAGGACCATGATCTATGTGGGTTCAGTCCAATAAATTCAGATCAAATTAAACCATCACCTGAATCCAAACCTCTCGTATAAGTATCTCACATGATGAGATAACTAATGTCTGAGAGATTAAATTCTCATTTAGAATTTAATGTATTAATTTAATCCTCGCCAAACCATTTCTATCAGAATTCTAAATGTTAGAATTAAAGTGAAATTAATGTGCCTCTTTGAATCAACCAGGTTATGAAATTCTATGTGTTAGAATTCACACCGAGCGTCGGAATTAACAGAACGTCGCGTCTCTTTGGTTTTCACCGAATGTCGGAATTAACCAAACGCCGCGTCTCCTTGGTTTTTGCCGAATGTCGGAATTAACCAAGCGCCACGCCTCTTTGGTTCAGCGTCTCTCTTTTTGCCAAATGACGGAATTCTTAATGACAGAATTCAATGGGCAGGCTGAGATGAGACTATAAATAGAGGACATTCCTTCAGCAGATTACACAGAACAACAACACACGACATGTCGTGGATTGTAATTTTAAAAGGTTAGAATAAAAATCTTGCTGGTGATTCTGGTGTTAGCAAAAGCTTGGTGGATCTTGAAGGAAGATTCAAGTGGGAGGATTCAAGATCAGCAAAGATGTTTTTTCTGCGAGCTAGCACTCCTGGAAATCCGATTATTCGGGCCTTCGTGTGGACGATACTAGAGGCCGGACGATTGAACGGCTGTAGAGCACAAAAGGATTTGCCATATGCCCTTAAGGTAAGTGATATGATCCCTACATCTTAAGGCAGACTTCAAGATAAGTAGTATGACTAGTCATCTTGAAGATCAAGATATGATCTTGATATTTTATTATATGCATATTTTAGATCAAACGATCCTGTATATAAGGCAAAGATATGATCTTGATGCATGTTAGATAGATTAATATGTAATCTTTAAAATTTTACATTGATAATTGTTATCAAATTTTAAAATATGCATGCCTCGGAGATTGTTTCTCCTACAAGGTGACCATCCAGATTAGAGGAGCCATGGTAGGGCTCGATGGCGGGTAGCTTAACATGGGAGGGAATCACTTCCTCCATGATCCCTTTGGAGAAGGGGATGCCCTGCTCTGCCTTGGGCTGAGGCAGATGAGCCTGCTTGGCGGTGTCCAGCTCCTGACGCATCTGCAGAGTTATCGCGGATCTCCTTTTCAGATATAAGAGGAGGGGCCGGGCGAGGAGAGCGCGGGGATGCATCGAATCATGGCGGGAGGACTCCGGAGAGAGGGACTGGGACCGCCAAGATCTGGAAAGATCCTTGTTGCAAACCCCTTGCGAGACTGGTCTGGCCTCTTTGGGTCGGGTGTGGGGGGGTCAGCGGCTCCATGCAGACCAGAAGAAGAGGTGGCTAGAGAGAAAGGGGCTGCGTCCTTCTCGGGGAGGCTTGGAGCAGGGGCAACTGCAAGGCGCTCCTGAACCAGATGGGTCAGGCTTGGACCTACTGGACCAGTGTGGTGAACTGGTCCTGGGTCACTGGGATAGCTGGCAGCGATGGGGTCTCAACTGGTGGCGGTTGTGGCACCATGCTACTCATCGGATTAGGTCTTTGGGAGGCGACCTGGTCCTGGGCTTCAAATGTCGCTCTTCTCGATTAGCCATTGGAGAGGTTCTCTTCCAGATCGAGATCCTTATCTCCTTTTTCAAGTTTTAATGGGACTTGAGGCCCTTCCTCTAGCACCAATATGTTGCCGCTGGAACCTGTCCTCCGACTCGGGAGCGATCGGTCTCCTAATTGGGCTTCCTCCTGGGCGGACCTGCAAAGAAGCCCTCATGCGAGAGGCGTTGGGGTGGCCCTTCGCAGAAGACCCTCCGACGCTCAAGTCAGTGGGGATCGATGATCAACAGAAATAAGGAGAAGGATCTCTCTGGGGAGTCCCTCCAGGGGTGGCCTATCGGGAGCTCGTGCGGAGCACCGACGGCGGAAAGGAGAAGGGGGAGCAGTGAGAGAAAGAGAGAGCGATGCTGAGACTGAGCCGGAGTTATGTACGGGAGCTTGCGCGCGTACCTGAGAGAATCTGGGAGTGTCTTATTTATAGGCAATCACCTGAATCTTGAGCGCCTTCTGGAAGGTTCGAAGGTTGTTGGGATATGGAGATGATTCGAATCAAGCTGTTATGAGGCCGGTGGGATCCGTATCTTGTCCATTGAAGGATCGACGGCTGGGAGAGCTCTCTGATAGCCTGAGATCTGATGACCGCGTAGGTCCTAGGTCGTTATTGCAGATCCTAGGCCACTCCTCGATATGATTCATCATTTGGGATTCTGTTACACTAGACTTGGGCTCTCCCGCGCCAGGTTCCGCGGAGGTGCATGTCGAGCTATGGATTGCTCAGGGATTGCTCGAGGGAGCCGAGCTATGGGTGGCTCGGGGAAGCCGAGCTATGGGTTGCTCGGAAGAACCGAGCTATGGATGGCTCGGGGAAACCGAGCTATGGGTTGCTCGGAGAAGCCGAGCTATGGATGGCTCAGAGAAACGGAGCTATGGGTTGCTCGGAGAAGCCGAGCTATAGGTTGCTTGGAGGAGCCGGGCCATGGATTGCTCGAAGAGGCCGAGCTATGGATTGCTTGATCCGCCGAATCATACTAGCTAGCTCGTTCTTTGTGGGCGCAGCGTAGCAAGTGGGGGCCAGGGCTGATCTTAGCCCATTCGCATGGTTATCAACGCAATGATAATTTTACCCCTGAACACATGTAATTTATCATTTATTTGCTTCATGTGCATGAAATGCAATACCAGAATTCAGATTTTGTATTTTGTGCCCAAATATTGGGATAAACTAGTATCTCTAGGCATCGATTTCTTGAGCCAAAATACTCTTTCACAAAATTTATGAGTCTGTTGTAATGGAAAAGTATGAAACTTCTCTAATGCACCTTATAGCAAGGAATATTTTGAAATAACAATATTTTGAGCATTAAAATCTAGCTAAATAAAGCTGCAATCCTTTTCCAGATGCTATTGTTATTTTCTAATTATTGATGATCCCATATTGTTCTTCTATTGCCCTTTGATGGCGTTTTCCTCCATCTTCTATATTATAAAGTTATAGTCTGTTTGTAATCCAATGGCATGGGAAATTGATATGTATATAGGGGAGTTGTTTGAGATCAAGTGTTTTACTTTGATTGATGGTGGGATATTTTCTAGCTGGGAATAATATTTTCATTTGCCAAATTTGTCCCCATAAATGACTGGTGCTCTAATGGAATGGCTTATGCATGATTTATTGGATACAATAATAAGAACAGGTAACACGATCTTACGTTTGGCAATCAACTTCCAACTTGCACCTCATGGGAGCATATTGTTTGCCATTATTCATTTGGCTATGAACAAATATTTATTTCAATCACTGGAAGCTACTCCAGTGACCAGTCTGAGACGGATTGAGAGATATTTTAGGGATTTTCTCTGAGGCTCCATGCAGGATAGACATGGCATTCATCTTGTGGCCTGGGGCGTTGTTTTGTCGTCCGATCTCTGAGGGGCGTTTGGGGATTCAATCCCTAACGGTCCGTAGGGAGGCTTTGCTTGCTAGGCATACCTCGCGGTTTTTGCTTGAACTACAATGCTTGTGGAGCTCCTTCATGAAAGCTAAGTATGGTGACTGGAGTTCCCCTAATGGCCCTCAGCCTTCTCGAGGACATTCCTTCTTCTGGAAAGAGGTTTGCCGGCATGCTCCAAATATTCGGTACAGTATCTCATGGATGATTAGCGATGGCACCTCAGTGGATGTTGTTCGGGATGCTTGGTTTGCTGATCTTCCTTTGTCTTGTTGGCCAACCTTTGTCAGCTCTGCCATCCCCAATGGTATGAGAGTTTCTAATTTAATGGCCCAAGACCGCTTGGCTTGACTTACCCCTTTGCTATCCACTTTGTTCGGGCATGACCTCTACTGTCGCATTTTATCCACTCCTCTTATCCCGGGTTATATATATGATGTCAGGATTTGGAGGAGATCTTATCTATCCCGGGCTCCTTCTAAGGACCTCCTGAGGATTTACAGGTCGCAGACTCTGTCTCCTGATGTAGCTTGGGTTTGGCAGCTTCCTACTCACCCCAGGGTTCGTCTGTTTTTTTGGAAGCTGGTTTGGAACTACTTGCCCACCTGTTCCCTGCTTTCGAGGCGTGGAGTGGGTACCCTTCCCACTTGTCCATTATATGACATGGAGGAGGAATCGGTTGATCATGCTATTTTCACTTGTTCCAGAGCCAAGTAGATATGGCAGATCTATGGTGCCTGGCCATGGGGCAACACCACTTCTACTCCCCGTACCTCTTTCTTGGGGCTGATTAGGAGGGACATGGAGCGGGGATTCCATCAATTGGTGACTTTGAGGGCTTACATTGCTAATCAAATTTGGTTATCTCGCAACCTGCTGGTGTTCACTGATGCGACAGTTCCTCCCCTCAGGACTGCCAGGACTGCCTCCTCCTTAGCTGCGGAGTTTACTTGCCATCAAATTGTTATTGAGCCTGATAGCCCTGGCTTCTAGAGCTCTCATGCTGCTCTCGCAGCGCACGTCGTACAGTCTACATCTCTTGGGAGCCCCCATCTCCAGGGTTTGTCAAAATCAATTTTGATGGGAGTGTTTGGGTAGATCTGCTAGATCAGCTTTTGTGATACGTGGTCTGAGTGGTGAGCTACTGGCTGCTAGAGGGTTTGGCCATCTAGACTCATCTGTGCCCTGGCAGAGCTGTCGGCGGCTTGGGCAGGGATTTCCTGGGCCACCTGTGTCCTGGGTGCTCGTTGTCTTATCATTAAGGGGGACTCTATTACTGTCATCCGCTGGCTCCATCAGGATTCTAGTAGCTGTTTGCCGTCTAACTCTTTGATCATCGACATCCGGTCCATCCTTCAGGGTACTCAGAGTGCCCTGATCCAGCATATTTATAGGAAAGCTCTGCGGCCGACTGGATTGCGGCTAGAGTTGCGGACCATTCTGGAGTTGGAAGCAGGGCGATGCTTGTCCTTCTGTTTTGTCCAAACTGCTGTATTCTGATATCTCGGGCTTGACTCACCCTAAAATGATGTGATCATCTGTCTATACCAAAAAAAAAAAATTCACTGGAAGCTACTTTACGCCTGTCGAGTGGCATCAATGCTCTGATGTAAAATATACTATTTGTAAAGCAATATTGATGTCATCATGCTCAGTGGAAAAAATCAAAGTGAAAATGACAACTAGTGTTAGAAGAAATTCATTCCTTCAATATTTATTTGAAACAAACTATTTGTAAGCTTTTGTTGGTTATCAGATCCCATCCATCTTGGTACATCCGTTATGCAATTTCAATCATGGAATTTTTCAGCATAACTTTTAGCAAATCAAAGTAATATGCAGCAATAGCAATTATTGCACACATATGCTCTTTAAAATTGTCTTATTCATCATAAATCTTTGTGTGAACTTGGATGCAGTGTGCTATGTGTATATCAGGTTCCATATGATAAAGGGAAGAAGAGAGATAAGAATGGAACGGTGGTAGAGAAAGATTGAAATAGAACTATATGGTATATAATACCTAAATTCTTTCCTCATAAATATATATATTGTTGCTACCAAATCACTTGCGATGAACGTCGGGTAGGCTGATCCCCGCGGGCCTTCGTCAATGTAGAGAGGTCACCGTCTTCCTTCTAGAGCCTGCAAAAAGTTCCGGACTGGTGGTTCCGATGGGGACCCTCCGACGCCAAAGTCAGTGGGTTGTAGAACAGGGATATTATATCTGAGTAGAATTTGAAAGAGAGAGATCGAGAGAGAGTCCCCCCGCATTGAGCTCGGGTTCTCCTTTTATACCTGTTTGGGGTCCCGTTTACCTCATTCCGTTGGAACCATCGAATCTTCCTCGTTGGGATAAGCTTCTCCGAACGGCGAGTGGTTAAGCCGTTGCTGGATGAGGGCCGCTTGTAGCGGTAACTGCTGAACGAGCTAACACTTGTCCGTGATTTCAGCGAGCGAGGTACATGGCAATAACCTTGAATCACGGGATCTGTCGTATAAGAATGGTCTTCATGCGAAAAAGCACTGGAGGCCGACGCTGGAGGCTGGCGCTGGAGGCCGGAGCCAAAGTCCAGCGCTGGAAGCTGACGCTGGAGGCCGGCACTGGAGACCGGCGCTGGAGGCCGGCGCTGGAGGCCGGAGCCGAAGTCCAGCGCTGGAGGCCGACGCTGGAGTTCTCTCTGGGTTTTGCTGTCTCATCATTATTTTTGAAAATCATGCAAAAGATAATACTACCCAGAGGAAATGGCCAGCCGTATCAGATGCCCCCCCGCCCCTGAGATGGTGAGCGCTCAATCACCCGCGAAAGGGGTGTTATCCTCTGGGCGGCCGATTTTCGCGCCATCATTTCACTTTTGTTGGGATTGGAGAGGATTTCCGTCGGGCAATGTCACAAAAGGCGAGCGTCATCATTGTGATAAGGCCAATGCCCCCTTTTATTGGTGGAGCTTTTCGTGTTTTTCGCGCTGGCCGACCGTCGAAGCGCCTTCCAATTGAAGGTGGACGCGTAATCAGATCGGACGATCGTGGGGTGATTTGAAATGGAGTTATAAGGGAAAAAATCGTCCTTATCCTCCCATCCTTCCTTTTCTTACGCTACTGCTCCCTTTCGAGTCTGCAAGCGTCCGTTTGTCTCCCGTGTTCGTTCTCTCCTCGTGCTCCTTCGATTCTAGCTCAAGTTTTTCAGGTTAGTCTCCATGGCTTCATCACCTTCTTGTTCCATTTCTGATTCCTGGGGGGTTCCCCAACCCTTCTCAAACTTTTGATTCCTTACCAAGCCAGTGGTCTACCCCCTCCTCTAATCACTCCTTGCCGGAATAGCGGCCGGTCAGTCGCCCCTTAACCGGGAGTCGCCCGACCGGCGGGCGGATTTCCGCCCGGGGCCGTCCGACAGCTGCTGGTCCTTCTAGTGTCGTCAAGGAGTCCCCTGAAGGGACTGCTTCCGCTATGTCTGCTCAAGACGTAGTAAATCTGAAAGCCAAATATAGCTTTCCGTCGGACCTTCGTTTGTTCTACCCTACTCCCAATGACAGGGTAACCTCTTCCCGTTCCGGAAGGGTTGCCTTGTATGGAGCCTTCTTTAAGGCCGGACTTCGGTTACCTATCCATCCTTTCATCTCAATCTTCTGGATTGATACTCTCTAACACCTTCTTAGTTAGTTCCTAACTCGATCCGAACCATTGTCGGCTTTCTGGTTCTCTGTCACCTGCAAGGCATAGAGGCCAGCATCTCCTTATTCCGCAGTTTTTATACCCTCCGCAAGCAATCGGATTGGTGGTCTTTCACCCCTAGGTCCAAGAGGATCCTCAAGTTGTGCCTTTCCACCTCCATCAAAGGGTGGAAGGACAAATTCTTTTTTGCTGATATCGGCGGGGTGCGCGGAAGCTGGGGGATACCCAACATCGATGCCAATAGGGATTCCTCCATCCTTCCAAGAGATCAGATGGCATTTGGGCAGCTTCTGACTGCCGATGTCCCTCGGTGTAATATGCTTTTAGCCGAGGAAAACCTTCGTCTCGCCGGTTTAATTCCTTCGAGTGGTGAGCATTTGATTACTCACCTTCTTTTTTTTTCTTTTTCCCCCTTCTCCCCCTTTTTTTTTTTTAATATTCATCTTCCGCCTTTATAGGGATGGCGCCATCGCTTCGCGAGCTCAGGCAGGCGGCCACTAGGAAGAGGAAGGCTACGGGGGATGAGTCCCTTGCCGAGAGAAGGGCCGTTGCCAAAATCCCAAGGAGGACCGAGGCGGGGAGACAAAGGGGAGGGCCGACGCGGAGAGGGCCGACGCGAAGAGGGCCGAAGCGGGGAAGGCCGACGCGGGGATGGCCGACGCGGGGAGGGCCAACGTGGAAGGGTCGACACTGGAGGGGCTAAAGTTGTGAAGCCCCTCCGTACTAAGATTTTGAAGTAGGGCGACCCTAGAAGGGCCGACGCTGGAGAGGTCGATGCTAAAAGGGCCAAAACCGTAGAATCTCCGCACACGTGTGAGGTGGCCAGAGCCTAAGCCGACGAGCCCACCAAGATAGATACAGTAAGGCCCGAGGCCGGTGAGGAAGTTGGGCGGAGCCAACTAGAAGGGAGATCTTCAGTTCCAGCTCCTGTCATCTTGCTCGATCCTTCTCCCGAGAAGGTCGCAAGAGCGCCGTCACCCTTGCCCAAAGCCGTGGAGACGGAGCAAGTTCCTGCAGCAATAGGACCAACTCCAGCAGCTACCCTGCCCCCCGTAGGGGCAACAGCCGAAACGCCTCCACCAGTCAAGGGGTCGGAGGCGGCAGAATCAGAGGTGGAATCCGCCTCCGTGGACCCCGTACCAAGGGAAGGGAGGGGTGTCGATCCTTCCTTCCCATCACTGTTGGCGAACCACAGCCGGTGGGCCGAAAGGTCCTTAGAGGAAGCATCTGTGTGGAGGTGCAAGAGTTTCTCCGGCATCAAGGGAGAGTCACCTTCTTCCGTGAGGCGTCGGTGGCACATCTCTGGGTGAGCCTCTGCTCAATTATCGTTTTTCTCTTGCTTCGTTTGTTTTATTTTTAACATTGACATTCCCTTTAGGCACTGAACTCTCTAATCGCCATGAAGAATCTTTGGACCCTGAGTGATATTGCTATCGACCAGGCACGGGAGGAGATGTTATCACTCCAAGCCAGGGCAGAAAAAGGCGGAAATGGCTTTGGAGGATACCCGGGTCACCCTAAAGGGCGAAGTCGATACCATCCGGCTAAGAGCCGAGAAGGCCGAGTATGCGCTGGAAGTTGCCCAGCGTCGTGCAGCCAATGAGCTGGATAACGCTTAGGTGGCCGAGGAAAAGCAGAGGATGGCCGAGGAGAGGCTGAAGGTGGTGGAATCAAAAATGTGCATCTTGAAGACTCAATTGGATTCTGCCTCCATTGAAATAGACGCAGCCAAAGAGGCCACCCGCTAGTCCGACGCCAAGATTATCGATTTGGAGGCGGCGGTGACTGAGGCCAAGAGGGAGGCCGTCGAGTCCGAGTAGAGAGCCCTCGAGGTGAAGAAAAGAGCTGTAGAGGCTGTAGATGATTTCAGAAAGTCTAAAGCCTTTCAGAAAGTCTAAAGCCTTTGATAAGGAGCTAGCCGAATCAGCGGCGTTTGCTTATAATGCCGGCTTCCAAGACTGTAAGGACAAAATCTAGGAACTCTATGACCTGGATGACATTGAAGGGCTGAAGCCAGATGACGTCCCTGAAGACGATGACCCGGCCCCGAATAACCCTTAAAATAGTTTGTTTTGTTTTTTTTTTTTTGTATTGCTCTAAACCCGACTTAGGTCGGCAATTTTGTAACCTTTTAGTCATCAATGAATGTTTTAACCTCATTGCGCGCCTTTGGTTATAATCAGCTTTAGTTGTGTAAGCTGTCGTGAATCACCAACCAATGGTGCCTCGTCAGATAGGTTACGCGAAATGTGATTGTGAGGCGAAACATTGTCCCAGATACCACACAGGAGCCAATTTTTGGTGCCGACGCGGGGCGTCGGTCTTTAATGCCGACGCAGAGCCGGTCTTTGGTACCGACGCGGAGCCGGTCTTTGGTGCCGACACGGAGCCGGTCTTTAATTGCAGGTGCGGAACCAGTCTTTGGTGCCGACGTAGAGCCAGTCTTTAATTGCCAGTGCGGAACTGGTCTTTGGTGCCGATGCGGAGCCGGTCTTTAATTGCCAGTGCGGAACCGGTCTTTCATACCGACGCGGAGCCGGTCTTTAATTTCCGGTGCGGAACCGGTCTTTGATGCCGACGCAGAGCCTGTCTTTAGTGCCGACACGGAGCCGATCTTTCATGCCGACATGGAGGTGGTCTTTGGTTGCCGGTGCAGAACCGGTCTTTAGTGCCGACGCGGAGCCGGTCTTTAGTGCCGATGCGGAGCCGGTCTTTGGTGCCGATGTGGAGCCGGTCTTTAGTTGCCGAACATACTCATTCAGAAGCATTTCGAACATCAGTCTATCAAATAGATTTAAATTAATGAAGATAGCACTTTACTGGTAATACCGGCGTAAATTGTCGGCGTTCCAAGTGCGAGGGAGCGGTTTCCCGTCTAGCTCTTCAACTTTGTACGCCCCATGGTGAAGTACCTTCCTTGACACGGTATGGTCCTTCCCATTTTGGTGCCAGCTTGCCCCCCTCTGTTGGCTTTGATACTTCAGCTCTTCGCAGAATGAGATCTCCGAAACGGAATGTCTTGGATCGCACTCGAGCATTGTAGTGCTTGGCCGCTCGCTGACGGAACGCTGCCATGCGAAGCTGTGCTTGGTCTCGCAATTCTTCCACCAGATCCAGATTGGCCCTCAGCTGGTTTGAGTTGCTCTCTTCGTGGTATAATTCCGTCCGGGGACTGGGAACTCCTATTTCCACCGGGATGACTGCCTCGGTCCCAAAGACCAGGCTGAATGGAGTTTCCCCAGTGGGTGCTCGCGGCGTCGTGTGGTAGGCCCACAGTACACTGGAGAGTTCCTCCACCCAGCGCCCTTTGCAGCTATCTAGCCTAGCCCTGAGTCCTTGGAGGATGATGCGATTGGTCACCTCGGCTGCACCATTGGTTTGGGGGTGCCCCACTGAGGTGAATCGATGATGGATGCCTAGGCCATCGTAGAATTCCCGGAAGGCCGTGTTGTCAAACTGTCAGCCGTTGTCAGTAACGAGGGTGTGCGGTAGCCCGAACCGGCGCACCACAGACTTCCAGAAGAAGGTCCTTATTTTGACCTCCGTGATCTTAGCGAGAGCCTCCACCTCGATCCACTTGGTGAAATTTATCGATGGCCACCACTAGGAATTTGCGTTGTCTGGAGGCAGGAGGGAACGGTCCCAGGATGTCCATGCCCCACTGTGCGAAGGGCCATGGTGCAGCCAGAGGAGTCAGCTGGGATGCCCGTTGATGTTGAATGTTGGCATGGCGCTGGCAGCTGTCACACCTCTTGATGAGTTTGGATGCATCCTCCTTCATTGTCAGCCAGTAATACCCCTGCCGTAGGGCTTTATATGCCAGAGCCCTGCCCCCCAGATGGCTTCCACATATACCTCTTGTATCTCCCACAGAATATAATTGGCTTCGGTGGGACCGACGCACCTGAGTACTGGGTATGAGAACGACCTCTGGTAGAGCTTTCCCTCCATTATAAAAACTTTGGGGCCCGTCTTTTAAGTTTCCTGGCTTCGGCAGGGTCTTCTGGGAGGGTACCCTCAGTAAGTACCGGACATAGGCATCCATCCAGGAAGGCTCCTGCTCCACTAGTAGAGTTTCTCTTGATACGTCAATACTCGGGGCTTCTAAGTGCTCCACATAAGCTCTTCCCAACATCCCATCGGCTGAGGTGGCAAGACGGGATAAGGCGTCGGCTCTAGCATTCTCCTGTCGAGGAATGTAGCTGACGCTGAAGTGAGCCAAGGGAGAAGCTAGCGATTGCACCATACTTAAGTAGCGGGACATGATGGGATCCCTTGCTTCATATTCCCTTGTGATTTGGCCAGCAACCAGTTGGGAGTCGGTGAATGCCCTAAGGCGTTTCACCCCAAGCTCTCGAGCTAATCTCACCCTGGATAGCAGAGCTTCATATTCTGCCTGGTTATTAGTGGCTGGAAAGAGGAAGCGAAGTGCACACTCGGTTACAACTCCATCCGAGTTGGCCAAGATGAGGCCTGCTCCGCTCCCTTAAGAATTCGACGCCCCGTCCACATGAAGGACCCATTCATCATCACTGGTTCCATGGGGCTGAGTGTCTGTAGGAGGTACTTTAGGTTGCTCCTCTCTCCAAGTGCATTCGACCAAAAATTCTGCCAAGACTTGAGACTTCATGGCCGATCGGGGGCGAAAAGACAGGTCGAACTCCCCCAGCTTAAGGGCCCACCTCGCCAGCCGGTCGGAAGTATCCGGGCGAGCAAGAACTGTCTTCAGAGGTTGGTTTGCGATCACCGCGATCGGGTGGGCTTGGAAGTATGGCCGCAGACGCTGGGCAGACACGATCAATGCGAAGATAATCTTTTCCATATTTGAGTATCTGGTCTCTGCATCGTGGAGCACCTTGCTTGTGTATTATACTGGCCTTTGCATGCCATTGGTGTCCACGCGGACCAGCACAGAACTAACGGCTTCAGGAGAGGCCGCAAGGTATAGAAGGAGTTCTTCTCCACCCGTTGGCTTGGCTAGCAGTGGCGGGGTAGATAAGAATTCCTTTAATCCTTCGAATGCCTCCTGGCATTCTTTCGTCCATTCAAACTCATTGACTCTGCGAAGCGCCTTGAAGAAAGGTAGGCACCTTTCAGCGGACTTGGACAGGAAGCGACTTAAGGCACCCTTTCCGTCAGGCGCTGTATTTCTTGTTGGCGGGAGGCCTCATGTCCAAGATGGCTTGGACTTTGTCCAGATTTGCTTCGATCCCACTCCCGGGTTACCATGAAACCCAAGAACTTTTCGGCTATCACCCCGAATGCACACTTATGTGGGTTCAGCTTCATCTGGTACCAACGAAGGTTGTCAAAAGTCTCCGTTAGGTCTGCGATATGGTCAGTGGCGTGAACGCTTTTTGTCAACATGTCATCCACGTACACTTCCATGTTGCGTCCTATCTGGCCTTCGAAGACCTTGTTCATCAGCCTCTGGTAGGTGGCTCCCGCGTTCTTTAACCCGAAAGGCATTACCCTGTAGCAGTAACCCCTTCTCAGTTATGAAGGAGGTAGCTTCTTCATCCGCCGGATTCATCCGGATCTGGTTGTATCCAGAGAAGGCATCCATGAAGCTAAGGACCTCATGTCCGGATGTAGCATCCACCAGTTGATCGATCTGGGGCAGGGGAAAGCTGTCCTTAGGGCATGTATTGTTGAGGTCGGTAAAATCTACGCACATTCTCCAGCTCCCATTGGTCTTACGGACTAGCACCACGTTGTCCAACCATTCGGGGTAATGGACCTCCCGAATATGGCCCGTAGCCGTTAGCTTGCGAACTTCCTTGTCGATAGCTTTCTGTCTATCCGGAGCGAAGTTTCTTTTTTTCTGTCGGACCGGCCGACACTCTAACATGAGGTTGAGTCGATGGGTGATCACTTCTTCGGGGACGCCCGACATGTCCGAGGGCGACCATGCGAAGACGTCGGTGTTGGCACGCAGGAATGTAAGAAGTTGATCACGTGCCTCTTCTGGAAGCAATGCCCCCACCTGAACAGTCCTTGCCGGGTCATCACCCAAGGGGAGGGTTAGAAGGTGCTCTGCTGGCTCTCCCCTCCTTCCCAGCTCCCGGGGATCGAGCGACTCAGAGGCTACTGCAGACGCCGCTTCCAGCGGGCTGGGAGACAAATAATAGCAGGGCGGTAACGGGCTTTGCTCCCCTTTCATTTCTCTGACTCCTTCGTTGGTGGGGAACCTTACCAATAATCTCTTAGTAGATTACAGCATCTAGCAGATTCAACCCTGGTCTCCCCAAGATAGCGTTATAAGCCAGCGGGACCCGGACCACCAAGAAATTTATAACCACAGTGCTCTAACATGGAGGGGTTCCAGCAGTGACCGGGAGGGCAATTTCCCCCTCGACGCTCACCGAATCTCCAGTGAAGCCCATTAGCGCGCGGCAATGGGTCGGAGTAAAGATTTTGACAGATTCATCCGAACAAAAGCCTCGTAGCTCAAAACATCACCGAACTCCCACTATCAATTAAAATTCTTTTTACAGGATGTTTGGCTATAATCATGGACACAACGACGCTGCGTCATGCTTATTAACTACCCCATCTAAATCCTTTCCAGAGAAAGGAATTACAGAATCTATTCCCTCTCGCTGCCTCTTTGAACCACCACCCCCCCTAGGAAATCATAGCTATGGTCTTTTCAGTTGGAGCGTTGTCCACGCCAGCCGGACGACTCGGAGGCACCGGTGGGCCCGAAGTGGGAAGGTTTCCCCTTCGAATGAATTTGCCCAGGTGACCTTGCTGAACCAGCTCCTAAATGGCCTTTTTTAGATGGCGGCAATCCTCAGTGTCATGACCATAGTCTCGGTGGTACTAACAGTAAAACTCCTTGTTGCGGGGGGCCCAGACTTCAAGGGAGCCGGACGCTTGAAATAAGGTTCCTCCTCGATCTCCAGCAGGACGTGAGATATGGGAGCCATGAGGGGGTGAATTGCTCCTTAGGAACAAGCGTCTGTGGTCGGCGATCTGAGCAGTGAGGAGGCTTAGGCTTCCGAGGTTGCGTACCGGCATGATCGGTAGGGGGTAGTTTCTTACCGGGGTTCTTGTCAACTTCCCTCCTGGAAGAATCCGCCTCGTCGGCGCGGATGTACTTCTGTGCTCAGCTCAGAAGCTCAGCATAAGAACTCAGAGGCTTCTTGTCCAGAGAGTAAGCAAACCTGGACGGGCGAAGTCCTCGTTTTAATGCCAAGGTGGCTACGGAGTCTTCCAGGTTGTACACCTCCAGCGCTGCTTCCTTAAATCGAGTGACAAAATCCTTCAAGGTTTCGCCACTCCTCTGCTGGACAGCAAAGAGGCTATTAGCCACTCGTGGGATCTTTCGACAGGAATCAAAGTGAGCCAGGAAAGATCGCTCGAGTTGCCGAAACGAGTTGATGCTGCGTGGAGGCAAGCGGGAGTACCACGCGCGTGCCGCCTTGCGGAGGGTGGCCGGGAAAGCGACGCATAAAAGGGATCCATCGCTCCCTGGACCTGCATGAGGACCTTGTAGCTTTCCAGGTGGTCCAGGGGGTCCGTCGTGCCATCGTATGGATCCAATTAGGGGAGACGGAACCGGGGCGGGACCGGTTCCTTCATGATATGACGAGAAAGTGGGGGGCGATGCTCATAGTCCATCCCGTGAGGATCAGTGATCCGGCGGCTAAGTTCGTCCAACCGTCGATGATACTCGTCGAGCCTTCGCTCGGCCCGATGGGTAGTTTTCCTGAGGGTGCCATCTCGGGATGAATCGGAAGAAGAAGCTGAAGAAGATCGCCGGCGCAAAGAACGCGCCCGCCTGGACTCTCTTTCCTCCAGCCGGTGGTGGGAACGACCGGAGTGGCGAGAGGGGGACCGCGGTCGTTTCGAGGTCCCTCAGTGATGAGGTTCGGGGGGGTGAGCGGTGGGAGACCTCAGGTGGGGTCCCGCCTTGGTGAGACTGGACTGTCCCCGCACCCCTTCGTCAAGCGCAGGGGGTTGAGGTGCAGCAGCCAAACAATGTTCTTGCAGCCCCCGGACCATTGTCATCCGATCCTGGACCTGGTGGGCCAGAACCTCGAGCTGGTCAGGTCGGCTTATCTGCGCAGGGGGCGGAACATGAAGATTGTCCTCCGAGTGCTTAGCCCGTGGAATGCGCCCCGCGGCTTGACTGGAGGAAGCCTCCTGTGCTCGTGTAGTCACCATCGTTTCCCTTGCAAAATTGGTGGGGTCACATGGAGAACTTTCGTCTTCCTCCCGTGCGAACTGGGCCCCTACCTGGCGTGCCAATCTGTTGCTGCCAAATCACTTGCGATGAACGTCGGGTAGGCTGAGATCCCCGCGGGCTTTCGTCAATGTAGGGAGGTCACCGTCTTCCTTCTAAAGCCTGCAAAAAGTCCTCGACCGGTGGTTTCGGTGGGGACCCTCTGACGCCCAAGTCAGTGGGTTGTAGAACAGGGATTGTATCTGAGTAGAATTGAAAGAGAGAGATCGAGAGAGAGTCCCCCACATTGAGCTCGGGTCCTCCTTTTATACCTGTTTGGGGGTCCCGTTTACCTCGTTCCGTTGGAACCGTCGAATCTTCCTTGTGGGATAAGCTTCGCCGAACGGCGAGTGGTTAAGCCCATTGCTGGATGAGGCCGCTTGTAGCGGTAACTGCTGAACGAGCTAACACTTGCCCGTGATTTCAGCGAGCGAGGTACATGGCAATAACCTTGAATCACGGGATCTGTTGTATGAGAATGGTCTTCATACGAAAAAGCACTGGAGGCCGACGCTGGAGGCCGGAGCCAAAGTCCAGCGCGGAAGTCGATGCTGG
>UESW01002891.1:39357-62169 GCA_900491605.1 Calamus simplicifolius
GGGTTATCCAGCTTGCAGTTAGCCAGGATCAGAGACAAAACAGATTATCAAGGACTACTGTTTTTAATCGGATCATCACTGACAATGATGGTTTAGATTAACACTCGAATCTATGTCTTGTGCAGGACTTTGGCCACATGTCGGAGGTGCAGGGCTTGGGTTCCTTTATGTTGTTGTACCTGAGCAGAGCTTCCTGGTGTTGCTCGAGCGTTTGAAACTCCCAGACTGATGTTGTGCAGATCAGACACATGAATTTGCTTCAATTTTGAGTCTCAGAAAATAGTGGCAGTAGACAGGGCTTTGAGGAGTTCTAGATATCATTGCCTGTTTTCATAATCCTGCATCTTTTCTTTCAGTTTTAAGTTTAATTGGCAAGCTTTTCTTCTTCAAAATTTTCCTCATTCTCACTACCTGAGTTCTGATCCTGCGAAATTCTAAGTTATCAAGCATCCTGCTGGAATTTTAATAAATGCAGATGCTAAATGTTTGTTGAGATCATTATTCCGGCAACTGCTTTTAATCTCTGACATTAATATATTTATATTTTTCTCCTGTTTTGGTAAATTGCAATAATTTTATACCTGGTCTGGGACCAGCTTGTAGCAAACTGCTCTCTGTTGCTAGTTGTCTGCAACCAATAGGCCCTGCAGAGGTCCATGCCATGAAGCGTGAACTTGATTAAAGTTTGATCGCCAGCTAGATTTGCCGTGTAGGGCTGGAAAGATATGGTGCTGGGGTGAAAAGTGATGCCGACCATATGAAGTTGGGTGAGGAGTCATGGGACTGGGCCCCAACAATATTTCATGCGGAAATGGGATGAAGAAGAAGACTACAACTTTCAAGTTGTAGTAGAAATCTTGTTGGTCCCCTCAACAGTGGTTATTGAGGGATGAGATCGGCTGTCTATTGCTAGCGGTTGACCTTCAACAGCAATCAACTAATCTTCAATTACAGTTACACTAAATAAATAAGCTCTTTGTTTCCCATTTCTCTCTAAGACCTATTAATACTCTCTTTGGAAAGAAGTTACAGAACTTCGGCAATTTAATTTTCAGCGGTTATTTTGTCATCGGATTTCCTATTGAACGAATGGTACATGTAGGGGTATAACTTGGGCTGAGTTTAATCTAAACCCGGCTCGTCAGGTTAAATCCAGTCCGCCGAACTCGATTTACAGCTGTGTTTAAACTCATGTTTGCTCAACTCGAATCCGAAAGATTTGGATTTAATCCAGTTCGATTTGCAATTGATTCGGATTAGGGTTGACCGCAACCCGAACCTAAGGGTTACCCGAACGAAGATAGCTTATCGGCATCAGATTTTTGAAGGCATTGAAGGTGCAAATTGGATCGGACGAGATGACCAACTTGAGGGTGAGGAAGGCAAGGCCGTCGGTCGGACGAGATGACCAATTTGAGGGTGAGGAAGGCAAGGCCGTCGGTCGTAGGCAAAGAAAGGCACAAACATAAAGGTGGACCATCCATACATTTAGTTTCACTTCCCACCTCCTCTTTTTTGTTTATGGCACCTCTTTCTCTTCTTGTTTCAATTAAGACTTTTTTTTAATATAATGTTAATGCCCTGTGTCTAGCTTATGCGTTGAACAAGAAATTTTATGTTCCGTTTTTGAGATCCATAATTCGATATTTATTTACTTTGAAAAAAATATTTTATTTTATTTTTTTTCATCAACCCGAATTTTAATCTGAAACTCAATCTGAATCCGATTTTTAAAATAGGGTTAGGATTGAGGTTTTACAAATAGAGTTAGGATTAGGGTTGACATTTTATAAATAGGATTAGGATTAGGTTAAGAAAAATTTGAGTTTCATGAGCCTTGCACTCACGTACATGTGATCATCATCCTTATTAAGCAACACATCTTCATTAGAGAAATGATGGAAAATTGGTATTGATTGTTGAGTGTGATGTACATATCTTTTGTTCTATAAGCTTTTTTTTTTAATGGTAAATCTAACGAGTTGTATTTAAATTTTCCTTTCCATGTTCACTGTTAAAATGTAGCGTTTTGTACCAACTTAAAATGAAACACAACCGTTTACTAAAACATAACAAATAGGTGTGACAAAGTGATAAAAAAAAAATCACAACTTTTAACTAAAATGGCGATTGTTATTCTATCCTTTGCTTAGGTTCTTCTATTTTATTTCATAATTTTAACGATAAGAGAAAGGAAAAGAAAAAGGAGAGCAGCCGCGGAGCTTTATTAGCTTTTGAAAAAGTCTCCAGGGCTTGTCCCTTTCTTCGCTGCAAATTAATTAACAAAAAAATAAAAAAAATAAATAAAGCAAACACTAGACCACCATCTTGCCCCGAATCTTTTTTTCCTGCGGTCCCTTCACCACCCCCTACCCCTAGATCCTATCAATATAAATTATAGATATAAAAGGTTCCACCAGCTTCAAGCCCGAACCCCCTCCATTCGATATGGAACTGGAAACTACGGCGCCGACGACGACGGCGGCCCCCCTTCCGCTGCCGGCCCAGCCGGAGAGCGCGGCGTCTGCGGTCGTGGCGCGCCGGGAAGGGCCCAGCACCGAGTGGTACTCGTGGAGCGGCAGGGATCGGCAGGAAGAGGGGTCGAGGGCGGTCACGGGGATCATGCGGCGGGGCCGCCGGGCGGAGGCGGTGCGGAGGGCCGCGGTCGGGGCAAGGGTGGTGGCAGCGGTGCTCTGCCTCGTCTCCTTCTCCATCCTCGCCGCCGACCGCCACAAGGGCTGGGCCATCGATTCCTACGGCCGCTACAAGCAATTCCGGTTCTCTCTCTCTCTCGTATTCAGGGTTCTTTTCCCCTTCTTCCCTGCTCGATCGATCGATCGATTTTTTTATTAAAAAAAAAAAGAAGAAAATTGTAAACGACGGGGATGGGTTGGGTTCAGGTATTGCCTCTCGGTGAACGTGATTGGGTTCGTGTACTCGGGATTCCAGGTGTACGCGCAGATTCACCACATGATGAAAAAGAGGCACATCATTGACCGTCCGCACGGACACTATTTCGACTTCGCCATGGATCAGGTATTATTTTTTTTTAAAAAGAAACCGGAAAGCTTCTCGTTTATTAATATCAATATTATTATTATTACACTTGATATTTTTATTGTTTTAAGAACTTATTTTGCTCCATTTGTAGTGATTTCATACGTTATTTCTAATTTTGTCCTAGATCGGGATGAATCTAGAAATCAAAATAATGACCGAATAAAGAAATCTACTTGGAATTTTTTTTTTTGGTAATATATATTTTTATAGATATTGACTTCAGATAGCTATTTGACATCCAAAACGGGAAAAACATTGCTTAGAGGGCAAGACAAGGATCTAACAGAGATAACCTCCATTATCTTACAAGATTTTATGCCCTGTTTTTTTTATTCGTGGATCATGTGTTGATGGTTTTCTCTTTGTTGATGGCAGACATTGGCCTACCTTTTGATCTCGGCATCATCCTCGGCAACGGCTCGCATTGGTGACTGGGTGTCCAACTGGGGGACCGATCCCTTCCCCAACCTCGCCAATGGCTCCGTTGCTGTTTCCTTCCTCGCCTTTCTGGCATTTGCCGTCAGCTCTCTCATCTCTGCTTACAATCTCTTCAACAGAGACCTATAAAAATTTCTTCACTGCTTGTATATTTTTCACACGGACCATAAGCGACAATGTATTTAATATAAATCTTTCTTTTTTTTTTTCCTGGCAATTCTTCTGTAATCTAACTACCAACCTCGGATTGCTCAAGTTGGTGACAGAGTCTCTCATCTTGGTTTTGGGCTAACCCCCAACAGCGCCATATTAAATTGCTCTTCCTATAAATATATATACAGGAATTTCGCACCGTCTTCATTCCTTCCTTATGCTCATCACCACCTTACCTTAATAAAGTTAAAGGAGGTTCGTTTTAACAATTAAAGCTTTAAGAGGCTTCTGTAGAACGGAGTACCGAGTTCTAAAAAAAAAAAAAATACAGGAGATTGTATTTTTATTACAATGGATGATAATTTTGAACAGATTTCTTGAGCAAAATTAGCAGGCACTTTACAAAGATAAAAGACCAGTTGGTCCATTCATTTCTATTCTGAGGCCCATGTATAGGGTCCAACAATACAAGATTAGAAAAAGGAAGAGAAAATCCACGCTGAGCTTAAAATTAAAACTAATGGTGGTTAAATGATAAAAAGACCAGTTGGTTCCCTACCTGTATCAAAGATCCACATCCTCATTGTGTGCTCTTGTTGTACATCCAACCTCCCAACTACCAAACCCCTGGATGCCAAACTGTGCTTCTTGGTGAAAAAACAAGAGAAAAACCAGTGCATATTAACTCTGTTTCTTGGACAAATGTTAAATATAATCCTGTACGTGTGCAGTCACCTCTTTCAGTTCAGCTCATCTAAAAATGATTATTGTCATGCTGAACTATGGTTTAATGTTCAAATCCATCGTAATTATATATGAACAAACTATATTACGGAACATTACTGCTACACTTGAATCTGATTCAGCCTATTGAACCAAACTGAGTGCAGTATCATGTGGAAGATATCATACTTTATTGGTTTCGCATGCCACAGAAAATACTTCTGCAACCTCTTCACATTCATGTGCATGGTTATATATCGTCTGAGAGGAATTTTCAACAGGATGTCCTTCAAGTTAGGTATATCCTTCTCTGCTACAACCACTGAAAATGCACTCCAGTCAAGCACTTCCTCGAATGGAAGCACAAAATTATCTGCTATTATAACTGGAACACATTCATAATAGATAGCCTCCGCTATCCTTGGGCTGTTCACTTCATAGCCCATTGGACAAATGCAGAATTTGCTTGATTTCATGTGTTGAATATACGACATCTTTCTAGCAACCGCATGTGGGAGGGTCTCATAGATTCTCATGTCTTCATCTTTCCCATGCCAGTACTGAATTAGAATGGGTCTGACACGGCCATGCATTTGTCCAGCAAAGAAAGCAAATATAGACCTCTGGGAAACGGGTTTTCCTCCAACATCTCTGAGAGGCCTTCTTGGTGTTCTGATGTACGTTTCCGGGAGGGAGACATCTTTTCCACGAATAAATACTCCTTCAGAGACATCTGCATTGCAGAGAGCTTTGATGGTGTTCTTTCTGAATTCATCATGCAATTTTGTTGTGTAAGGACCCTACGTAATGTCATACAAGGAAAGATTAAAAGGTTATATATGAACAGGAGGAGTAATTGAAATACAATGGCCCAGGACAAAGATTACAAGGCAAACAAAGTTCATTTAGGTAAGCAACATGTTAATCCAGTCAAAAGAAAAGTTCTGCTAATGAAGATGGCAGCAGACAGATGAAGGACAGCATTGTTGATACTTGTTTTACCCTGGTTGACATGGCATGTTGAGAATGGTAGTGGCAAAATTTTATCAACACAACAGGTCCATTAAACAATGCATAGGTCATGATTATTTACAGCGACAGTATTATGCAAACTTACAGAATTTGGTGGCATATTCTTGTAACAATAATGATCAATAGAGAAGTTGAATCTGAATATTACACATGAAAGTAAAGAAGAAGAGGGAGAGAGCACCAAAATTGAGAAGATACAAGGAGGTAAGATCAAAAGGAATGTTAGATTCCACATTGGGATTTAGAAAGAAAAATGAGGACGCGTAGTAATTGGTTCACAAATTTTGGAAAGATAAATTGTTTCCACATTCCTTAGATCATGCAATTAATGTAAAAGACAATTGATTAACTGGTTGATGCAACCTCTTCCAGCTAACTCCAAAAGAGTATTGTTATTTAACAATATTTGCAACTTTCTTGTCCCATTTATAACTTCTCCTAATTTCTGTGAAGTTTGTTTAACTTCTCGGAAGGTAGAAATGTCTAAGCAGAACATAACCATAGATGCTAGCTAAAGAAATAAATCACTTGTCAAGTGATAAACTAGAACTCAGAAATACTAATTACTGACCATCTCACTTATTTCATAAACTCATGACGAATGAAGTGCAGAACATATAAAGCAATAATTTGTTGAATAATAAGCATTACAGCCAACTAGAATCGGATATAACTGGTGAGATCTCAATATCAAATTCTCATCAAGGATGTTAAAGTGACAAATGCTAAAGCAAAACAAGACAATATGTTTAGATGATTGTTAAACATACACAAGTTACACAAGTACACGATCAAGTGATATCATATTTAGAATGTTTAAAACATGACCTTGGAGTCCAATAGCAGATAAAGTTTGCATATAATCATAAAAAAGGAAAACGGAAAACAGTATGGATGAAGATTGAAAGAGCATACCCAATCATGGCAAGCAACAAAAAAGTGATCTGCTCCTCTCGTCCGGTTCCAATAAGGATATGTAGCAGAGATCATGTTTATGTAGTTCTTTAGAAAGGCCGACAGTTCATTCATATTATGTGACTGAGGTCTATAAAGAGCAAGTTCTAGCTGCCGTGCACCATATGGAAGATAGAATAAGTGGGCCTTGTTTCCATCCTTCACCACAAATTTCTTATTTCCCTCCATTAATTTCATAAACCATCCTTCAGAAGCATAAATGCCTTTAAGCTCAGGTAAGTGGAAAATAGGTCTTGATCCATCCTTGTAGATATAGACCTTAAGTATTCTTTCCATCAGCTCATAGCTCCTGAAAGAAATGCACTATTTAGGCTTTCAAATGGTGTTCATAAAAAAGGAAATGTAACAGTTTATGTGCCATTATATGAAAGATAATAACACTCTTGGAAGGTCATTGAATTCTAGATAATACAACTGACACGCACACTTTGTACATCAAATGCTAACTAAACATCATGCATTCTTGCAGTTATAATGGCTCTTCTAGTTGCTACGACAGAATATATGCTGATAAAAAGGTATTATGACATATAACAATACAAAACTAGAGATACAAGAACATTGACATGGAAAAAAGTGCAACAATTACACTTGATTGTCAAATCCATGGAAAGAATAAAACAATAAATAAGAGAGATATATTTCTCAAGAGAAAGGGGAGATATTGCTTAATAGGCTAAAAGTTAGTTACTGAGCAACATATGTCGGCCTTAGCCTAGTACCAACCAAAGTAAAACTTAGACCAGAAACATAAAGTATAGATTAGCCAATTTCTCAGTTCATTTCAGCTGATTCCATAGAACCACACCAGCAAGCTCTAATTCTTTTTCTCCCCTGAGGTTAGGTAAGCCTGAGCTTAGAAGCAAACAACCAGTCTATGATTTCTAAACTAGATCGAAGATTGGCACAAGAATTAACATAACGAAAACTAAGGCTCATTGTGAAGCCCCTTAATACCCTCTAAGGTCAAATCAGAAAAATACACCAAAATTACCAACCAGAACCCTAACAAGCAAGCCCAGCCTACCTTCCAGTAATATAATTTTCCCCCAAAAACACTAAGAAACATGACCCAAACCTACACGGTAAAGAAAGAAACAACTAAAATGAATCAGGGATAGATTTAGACCAGAATATCATTCCTTGATGGAGAATTCTTACACTCAACGTAAGAAATATGAAGGAGAAATCAAATGATTCAAAAGTTCTTCACTCTCACCTCTTAAAAACAGAAGCATTTCTGAACAATGGAGCATAAATATCAGGATCATCCAAACAAGAGGGGCATGATCGATCTCTCTCTTTGCATATATAAGCTGCTGATCAGGAGGCATCAACCAAACAGGCATCTACATAGATCAAGAAACAAGCCAAAAAGTTCCATGACCAATGCTAAAACTCTATAAAGAATCTAGAAGCAAAGAAACTGCTAAGATAAACATATACCTCCGGCTGCAAAGATGGCGCTTTTGGTTCAGGGCTGCTGAATCTCACCTCCGCAGCATCCGATTTCGTAGTCGGTGGAGGAGGAGATGATACAAATGGAGGCGGCACGACTGTAGCAGTGGAATTGATGGAGTTCGAAGCATCAACGGACTGCAAAAAATCAATCAGGCATCAAATTCTTTCCATATAAATATAAAGTTTTCACCCAAAGCTCAAGTCCGAGCTGAGAATTGTCACCTCTCGCCATAGAGGCGGCATCTTTCGGTCAGGACCACCATATTCCACGTCCTCGTCATCAGGATTCGCATCCAAATGGGACGAAGGCCCAATAGAAGGACTTGAAGGCGGAGTGGAAACAGAGGCTATTGGCTCCCGGGACTGAAGAAAAGAACTGGAAGGTAGCGGCGATGGCGAAGGCGGCGGAAGAAGGGGAGGATTCAAAGGAGGAAGAAGAGCTTCCTCCAAGGAAGAATCAGCGCCGGCGCCGGCGGAGGAGGAGGAGGAGGAGGAGAAACTGGTGGTGGTTCTATAGGAAGAGAAGGTGGCGGAGGGGAGACGGAACCAAGCGGAGACGGAGTTCGGGGTGGCGAAGGCGAGGAGCACCACCGCCGCGGAGGCCACCAAAGCAAATGCGACGATCTGCCTTATCCACCAGCCAGCCGCCCCACCACCACCGCTGCAGCAGCCGAGGCGGCGCGCCGCCACCTTCGCAAGGCCCATCGCCGCCATTCGCAGTGGTCGGGTCTCTCCGAGGCCAAGAGAAGAGACTCGCCGATGCCGCCATGCTTGAATGGAAGAAGAGGGCGGGGATAGGCGAAAGCCGCGGCGGAGACCGTCTTCTTGCCAGATGACTTCATTACCCCTACTTGATTCAGAATTTTACTAAAACGTTATCATCAACCGATTATAATTTTAAGTTTCTCGTAAGGGTATTTATGGTAAGGCGAAATGGACTCGAATGGAAATAAAAATAAATAGAGGGAGGCCAAAAGGTCAGAAGTACGGCGAGATTTCCTAGCAGCGCACGGCGTCAGCTGATATCTAACACGCTCATTTTAAAACACATACTCCTGCACCCACTCGGTTCGTGGGGGTGCAGCGTTGGGGTGTGGAGGGAAGTGGGTGAATAATTTATCCCATCCCGTGCTGTTAATGGTGCCATTAAAATTGGCAAGGGAGTGCGGGCGTCGAAGGATGCCATGTTCTTCGCATGCGTTGGGACCGTGGAATGGAATCCATGGCTACTACGCCATGCATGGCGTTAGGTGGAAAAGAGCATGCGGAGCTGAGCTGTGCTGCAGCGCCCGTTTTTTGGACGTGGGTCCCATGCTGATGGAGTCTTTTGTGGATGAATGGATGTCAATGTGATCTGAGATGAGTTCTAACTTCTATGCGCTGGATCATCTTGTCATGTGAAAAGAGAAAGCTCATGGCTCATGTGAAGGTTGGCTGTCACCAGCTTTTTTATTTTTATTTTTTGTTTTATTGATGACACCTTATAATAAATACTAAATAGCAATTGGATGAATTTGAAAATGATTTGAAGGTAAAGGTAAGAAATATTTGATGCCAGATCTAAAAAAGAGTCCATTGAATATATAAATTCTTCAGATTTGTACTCTACCATATTAATGATAAGTATTTGAGCATAGATTTTGTAATTCTATCGAGATGAATGGACAGAGATGCCTTGCCTTCTCTTCTTTTTATCATAGAGATGAAATAAATTACACTGGGCCATGTTATCTAACTTTAAATTATGAGTAAAGTTGATATTAAAAATCACATTTTTTTTAAAAAAAAATAATATTTATAAATTATATATTTCAAATAAAATAATTACACTTTATTGCATCTAGGTTGGATCTCCTAGCTCCAACCATCCATGCACTTGATTTGGCTAGCACGTTTTCAACCCTTGCCTCTAAAAACGGTAAGGAGGAAGAGTACTTGCTTCGGGGCAAATACAATTTAACACAAAGCTTTCTTATTTGCATTAGGATCTATAATGGTTAATTAGAATTCTAAAATGATTTAAGTCTTATCTGGTTTGATTATTGGGGCACTCTAACTATATATAGCGATGGTTAATAGCTAATTCTAATAAACTTTTATGCTCTGTTTGGATAGAGAGAAAACTGGAAGGAAAGAAAACTAGGAGAAAAGAAAAGTGAAAGAAAAGAAAATTAAAGAGAAAATATTTTCTCTCCTTCTGTTTGGATGAGTGAGAGGAAAACAGAGAGGAGAGAAAGTTGATAATTTACAATAACAATAATATCCTTGTTATAGATGATTAAAAAATGCATCGGTTGTTTTTTAGAAGGATCAATATTGGAATGAAAAAAAAAAAACGAAAGAGCACTTTTGAGTTTTCTCTCCGAAATCTCTTCGGTTTTGGAGAACAAACTTTTATGTGGGGCCACCACTTTTTTCCTTCTATTTTCTCCTCTAGTTTTCTTTCCTCCCGACTTTTCTCTCCATCCAAACAAGATAAATTTTATTTTCTCTCATATTTTCTCTCCTAATTTTCTTTCCTCCCTAGTTTTCTCTCCATCCAAACAGAGGGTTAAGCTAATCTTCTAAATTTACTTCAAGAGAAGGAAGAAGAATAAAGATAAAACAAAACAGGGAGGCAAAGAATCCCATTCTTATTCTTCGTAAGGTTCCTTCGTCTTTCTTGGATTCTTCATCTCATTTCTTGATTCCCTTCCATTCGCCTCAGTTTTGACCCCACTCTATCCCACTAATCATCCACAATTTAATAATAACTCGCTCAGTATTATTTTTTTAAAATTATTTCAAAGAAGGAGAGGCCCAATGCAGCGCGCTTCCCTCTCCCTCCTCGTTAAGCTGGCCGCCACCGCGGTCACCGCCGCGGCGGCACTCCTCGCCTTCCGGCGGCTCAACTGGGAGGATGCCGTCATCTCCCTACGCCGCGAGGTCCGCGATTGCCTCCACGTCCTCCGCCGTAACAACGACGGCGCCGCGGCCGCCCTGCCCGCCGTCCTCGTCACGGGGTTCCGGGCCCACGGCAAGAGTTCGTTCGTGAACACCGCGTGCCGCGCCCTCGCCGGCGAGGCCGGCCCCCTGCTCCTCCGGACGGAGACGGCGCCGCCGGGCCCCGGCTCCGCCACCCTCTCCCGCCGGGTGGTCCAGGCGAAGGTGGCGACGGGAGGAGGGGAGGAGGAAGAGGAGGCGGCGGCGATGGTGGAGCTGGTGGACGCGCCGGCCCTGCCGGAAGCCGGAAGGCTGACGAGGGCCGACGTGGAGGCGGCGCTGGGCGGAGAAGGGGGAGGGGATCAAGCGGCGCCGGCGGCCGAGTGCGTGGTTCTGGTGCTCCGCTGCGGCTGGCCGGAGAAGGAGTGGAACCTGGCAGTCAGGAAGCTGCCCACTATTGCCAGCGCCGTTCGCGAACGAGTAACATCATGTCCAAATTAAAGAAAAGGAAATCGGCATAGCATATACCGTTTTTCTTTTGCGATTTCACTATTCTGTGCCGAATTGTTTTCTTACTCTTTGATTAGAGTGCAATTTAATTTGCTATTCATGTCAGGCTTAAATTTGGTCATTGTGTTGACTCATAAGAAGGCCATAAAGAGCAAACAACAAGCAGAAGAGCTTCGTCGAGAGGTAGCCTTCAAGGCAGCATCTGATTGCGTTTACTTCATGGAGAATTATACATCAAGCAACATGCTTTACGTTAGCCATCCGTCAGTATTAAAAAATAACTTCGAGACGGACTTTACCATCCTATCCATCATCAAGCAGTGCATTGAGTTTATCAAATCATATCGAAGCCATGCATCAAGGAAGACAAATGTATTGACAAAAGTTAGCCTAACATTGAGAGCTTAGCTCTTTTATTCCATCATTGTTTAAAAAAATACCTCAATCAGAAATCATTATCAAATTATAGTTACAAATTTGCTAGAATTTTCTATGATCCAAGAGATTCTCTCTCAATGTGCCGACAAGTTAAAGAACCTCTCAGATGGAGGAATATAAGCATCATAATAATAGTGTTTGTGAAATACAAATCTTTTCTGAATTCCTAAAAGGATTTGTTTTAATCATTAATATTTTAGATAGCCTAAAATATAAGTTGGTAAAAAAAAAAATTTTCACATGTTAATTATTGTTTTAACCTTACATATAGATTTTTTAGTATATTTTAATAACTATATTTATTTTTGCATTGCAATGAAATAGGAAAATAAGATTTGGTTTAATATTTGGTGAAGGAGTAAATGAAAAGAACATCTATTCCTTGGGAGAGCAAAACTTTGTATCCACTGGTGTTTCCCTTTCCTTGAGAGAGCAACAAAACGAAACCAGCTGATTCTTTACTCATTTATTCATAGATTGTTACCATTCTGTTCAGCATGCATGTATTTGTGGACTTAATTAAACATATTCTTTTTAGAGAAGTATAGAAAACAATAAAACATTTGACTATTGATAAATTTTCTCTTATGAAAGAATCTGACCATTAAATCAAGGTATCTTATGAAACATGACGCATAATACTAAGATAATAGATGCACATAAAGTGACAAGAAACGTGAGGTTTATTGATGAATTACATGTGCAAAACATGGTTATTTAAATGATGGATTGTGTGGCAAAACCATGAATGATATGGCAACAAGGTGGCTATTATATATATATATATATATATATATAGAGGAAAAAAAGCAGATGACTCCTAAGTGAAATGACTCCATTTTGTCTTCTTTGAGATCAACTAGTTCCAAGTCATAAACCATTTATCTTGCCACCAAAAAAAATAATAATAAATCATAAATCTATCTTTGAGTTATATTTATGTCTACGTTTTGTTAGAAAATATGAAAATTGAATAAGTAGCAACACCAATATAATAATAAATTATTATTGTTGTTGTTGTTGTTGTTGTGGACAAGGGGAGGAGGAGGAGAAAAAAGGTAATTCAATAGTGACATAGTAGTATATTCAAGGAACAAGTAACTAAAGTAGTACACCAACTGCCCACACTCACTCACTTGTGCTACGAGGCATTGGATAAAATGGCATTGGATATTTATTTTGCCTACAACTTGCTCAAGGGTCTAAGCTCTTCAGATCCTATGGTGCCATTCTCTCGGAGATGAAAATCGATTACGGTTTGGCTTCTCTCCCAACCCTGGAAGTAGTAATATGGGTGAGCTTGTGAATGGATTCTAAAATGGAGCCTCTCATTGTTGATAATAGAATAATTAATGAAAGCCTTATTTACTGTTTTCATGTTACAAATAAAAAATTTTAAATTTTTAGAATGTATCTTTAATGGCGTGGTTGCGACTTTTGATCATCGTGATTGTTCCACTCTTCACAAGTGGGTGTACCAAGCACGAAAATGTTTGAATCAATTTAATTTTTATCCTTTTTTGTGTGTGGCATGGGGATAATGATTATTGAGCCGTTAAGACCATAAAAACAACTATTGGGGGTTATCTCAACCGAGCTTATAAATAGATTCAACCTTTAGGATTATAAACAATTCAAGCCTAAATAGCCTATGATCCATTTTTCTATCTTGCTGAAGTTATGCTAACTTTTTGAGATTCTGTTGATTCTGTTAGGAAGAAAACCCGTGTCTTAAAAGCCTATTAAAGAAATGTTCTCCCTTATTCTTTTTATTATTATTATTCATTCTTTTATTCTTTTATTATTTTTGACTTTATCTTTGGGCATCTTAAGGAGTTGTTGGGTTACACCATGCAATCGTGTTCGTGATAAAAGGTTCGAATTGAATCGGATCATTATACCTTAGAAACAGATCACCTACAACTTGAACGAATGGATCAAGCTAGTGCTTAGGACAATATCTAACACGCTTTGGTATAGGCAAGATTCTATTCTAAGATCGTTAATGATAATTGTGTAATCCTTTGTTTATATGTTAATGATATCTTAATATTTGAAATATCTTTAAAATTATTTTAAAAATTAAATCTTTTCTTTCATCTAAGTTTGATAGAAAAGATTTAAGTAAAGCATATATGATTTTAAGAATGAAGCTCATCAAATCCTATGAAGGGATAGCGGTACTCTTTCTTTCTCACTTATAGAAAAATAATCAAGAGATTTGATTATTCTGATCTTAAATCAGTATCTACTACTTATGATCCTAATTTTCATGTAAAGAATAATTTAAATAACTTAGTTGATCAATTAAAATATTTTTAAGTCATAGGATTTCTTTTATATGTAGCAAACAAGACAAGATTTGATGTTACCTATACTATAGAGAGGCTTAGTAGATATAACCAAAATCCTGATCAATTTTATTGGACAGCCTTAAAAAATTGTTTCAATATTCAATTTTATTTGATAGCCTTAAAAAATTGTTTCAATATTTAAAGGGAATACTTAATCTCTCTTTTTTTTCATTAGGTACCTTGAGGTGGTTAAGGGTTATAGTGATGTTAATTGGGTTATTGATTTTCTTGATCTTAAGTCAACTACCGTATATTTCTTTCTTCTTAGTGTGTTGCTATTGCTTAGGAATCATCTAGGCAAACTATCATTTTTAGAAGTACCATGAAGGTGAGTTGATAGCTTTGGATATTACATGTAATGACGCAGAGTGGATTAAGAATCTAGTATCAGAGCTATTTTTGGTACCTAAGTTAGTCCTAATTATATCAATCGATTGTGATAATAAGGCCATAATTGAACTAATTAATTGAAAGAGTATTAATAAAAAGATGGATCAGCATATACGATTTCATCATAAGTTTATACGACAACAAAAGAAAATAATGTTAACTCCTTAGAATTAATCAAGTCTGAAAAAATATATTAACCAAGGAATTATATAAAAGCAGAGTCTTAAAATCATTGAGGGAGATAGAGTTAAGCCCTTATTTGGTCATCAGTAGTAGATACCCAACTATATAACTGAAGATTCCATGAAAGATGTTCAATGTGATAGATATGGAGCCAATTGAGTGATCGTGTTAGAGCACAAATTTTTTTTTAAAAATTCTTCTATCTTTATGATGAGCATTCTTACAAAGTGATAAAATAGATTTATATAAGGTTGAGTTATACTATTACTAGATCCGAAAAATTGTTCGCAGAGTATTAGTTACAAATACCCTTTTACAACATTCACTTATCTGAGAATTACCGTATTAGGCTGTGACCAAGGATTTGAGCTAACCTTAAGAAATCTCATGAAAAATCAAGGTATTAAGCACAAGACCTTTAATATACTAATTGCTCAAATCAATTAATTCATATTGTGTGTGTGATTAGTATAAGTTTGAGTTAAGAATCTAGTTTAAGGTCTAGCTATTACAGTTCCTTAAGATAAATATAATCAATATTGAGTGGGATTCAAGTCCATTAGATACCTCATTTATTGCATGGAAGATACCATAAAATTTATATTATTTTGATTTTTTACTAGTTTTTTAAAATGTTAAAACTTTTATGGGGGATATCGATTGTTTTGACGTTAAAAACGAAAAGTTTTAAATTTTTAAATTTATTTTTAATAGTATGTAGGAGTATTGAGTGTAGCTTGAGTGTTTCATTGGTTGAGTGAGCATAATGCTCGTGACTTTCACTCATCGTGAGCATTGCACTCGTCACACGCATGAAAAATACTCAAATCAATTTGATTTTTTACTGTTTTCCTGCATGACTTAGGGATAATGATTATTGAGCTTTTAAGGCCCTAAAGGACCTAGCCATTGAGGGTTACCTAGATAGAGCTTATAAATAGGTTCAAGGTTTAGGGTTGTAGGTAATCAAGCCTAATAGTGTATAATCTATTTTTTTCTATCTTGCTGAGGTGCTGCTCGGACTTTTTGAGATTCTATTCAAAAGAAGGCCCATGTTTTAGAAGCCCTATTGAGAAAAAGAGCTTCCTCATCCTCTTTTCTTTATTATTTTATTATTTTATTATTTTGACTTTATCTTTAGGTATCTTTAAGGAGTTATTAGTCGCACCTTCATGGGATCGTGCTCATAATAGAATGTTCGGATTGAGCCGATCGTTGTATTGAAGAACATATCGCTTACAACTTGCATGAAGGGCCAAACTAATCCTTAGGAAAGTATCAACATGCTTTGATATAGGCAGGTTTCTATTCTGTTTATTTATATATTTTTATAAAAAAATTAGATTATTAGTATTCAACTTCTAACAATTTTAAGACATTTGTTTCCAACAAACTTTTAAGGACTCACCTAAAATTGGCTTATGTTAGGTATTTGAGTGAGTTGCTGAGCTTGCTTGTTTTCATTAGTGGTGCATACATGGTTGGCTGTCTCTGTATATAATCATTAACAACTTCATTAACAAATCAGCTCTAGTGGTGGGAAGCTCAGAAAATATCAAAGTAAAAGCATAGGTTCATCACAGAACATTTTCTCAGAAAAACAAGCAGCTGATAACAAGTTGTTCCAAATGGCACACACCAAATCAGAAGTGCAGGGTACTTGATAGCAAAGTATATTGGATCATGAACTAAACCATATTCCACAAGTACAATTGCTTTCCAGCCTGCGATCTTATTCTCCATATTGGTTCCCCATTACAGAGGAAATTCTGCATCCTCTTCTGTACTTGTTTCAGAGCCAGTACATCAAGTGTTCAGGTCCTATGCCTGTTGTTTCATACCTGAGGAGTTTTAAAGTAAGAAAATTTTTACTAAGATCTTTCATAAGCCAGCAGATTAATGCTCTCTATCTAGATGAAGTCCTTGTAACATCTGTTGTGTCTGAGTTTGGGGTGCTGTCCTGCCAACATATTAGTCCTCTTTATTACTTACATTTTAAGCAATTTAATCAATTTTTGCTCTGTATTCAGTCAACATAACATTAATCATCAAACTGTTTCTCTTGTAATTCTAGAGGTAGATCAATGCAAGCCCTGCCAAGATCACATTATATGCTCTCACATTACAAACCAGCTCATGAATATGACTACTTTTGTCCGCAACATAGATTGGTCAAACCTTTCCATCAAGAAAAAGAAAAAGCAAATTGTCTCAACATCATTGGAAAGCCATGAATAATTCAATGTGAATATGGGAATACCAAAGAGAGAATATTTTCTTGCACAAGGAGATAGCTACTGAGGAAAGAGGAGGAGGAATCAAAAGAGATTATTCTTAGAATTCACTTGACTTGAATTGGATGTCTCCTTCAATCCATGCAACAAATTCCAGATTGATTGAGGTTAAAGGAGAGACAGGACTTGGCAAAAATTTTGATACTCAAAGTTGCAAAGCCAGTCATGTGCAACAAGTGGAAAGAAGAGGTGAAAAAGCTTTTAAGCCATCCTGTTAACATCATTCATCTGAGAGAAGTATAGTGATGATTTTTAGATTCCTGCATATACCTTTGAAATGAGAAGCCAGTCTCTGTAATGTACTTCAATGTGGAGGTGGGTCAAGTGTTTATTTGCAAGTACATTATTTAGTCCATCATAATCATCAATAGGCATGACTGTCAGGTACAGTACAACAAATATCAATGGGCACCTTGAGTTCATGACTGGTGTCATACAATTATAGAGCTACATTCTGTTGCCAAAATGTCCTTTCTATTCACACACAGAGAGAGAGAGAGAGAGAGAGTCCTGAGCTTGTGATGCTTAACGTAAGAAGCTGGGTTTGGCCATTGTTAGAAAGATGCCTTTGTCAATTATCACTGCCATAACACTGACAAAATAGAGCCACTTGGAGCCTACTTGGGAATCTTTCATGCATGGGGACAAGAAGAACCATGCCTTACATACCTTGTCCTTATTAGAATTAATCCAATCTTTCATTAGTCTACATATGATAGATTCGACCTTCTTGTCAATCCATTCTCAAAAAAATTGCATGAGGAGGATATGCCATCATAATCTTTCTTAAATTTAAGGTACTCCATGTTTCTCAAATAATTGTTATTAAAACACATTAGCAACCCAAACAAGTTGGCTAGATGAAGTAAATCTTGTTTCTTTGGCCACAAAGCTAAGAATTGATGCATTATACAAGAGGTTGGTTGAATCGTAAGTTGCAGAGTTAAAAACACATTAATTTAAGAAACTTTAATATGACCAACATCCCATACCTTTTTATGATATGGAAGGTCAATCATCATGAAATTATTACTATTATCTAAAATAATAAATTATTCACCTCTTCTTCCTTGATGAAATTTGGCTTAGAAGCTCTTTAACAAATACTATATAAAACAACAATTTTAGTTAAAGAATTTTTTCTTTTGGAAAATACCCTTCTACTTCTCTTACAATATATAACCAATTCCTTTTTAAATAAATTCATTTTTTAGTTTAAATAATCAAAATTTTAGATTTTGAATAGGGAATAAAAATTAATTGGATGCTAATTACCTTTCTAGGTAACAATATACAAAAAAAATATACCAAATCGGCTCTCTTTGTCTTTGCCAACCAAACGAGTAGGCGCCACCAAAAGAAGTTTCTTTATAATTTATATATTATACTTTAAATTTTATATCAAATTTTCTTTCCAATTATGCATTGGAGTTGCGTGCACCCAATTGCTAGGCAAATAACCAATCTACAAGTACAAGAGTTCCTTTTCATTGCAGGGCTTGAATTATATACTGAAATGATGGAGCACTCCACAAAGGAAAAACTAGAATATTTCAGTTTGATTTCCATGTTGGTTTTGTTCCAACTGTAATATATATGATATAGTTAATATTTTTTTTTTTCTCAGTAATATTAACTACTGCCTACTTCACCTTCTTACTGAATTAATTCTAGGTTTCATGCCTTCAATATCAAGAGGAAACATGAATAACTTAAGCAAGGGATTGGCTGCTTGATTTCTAATGAGCATGTCTTCAGGCAATCCAACACCATTATCTTTCTTCATATCTTCAGGCTTGGCCTTCAACAAGGGCTAATGGGCAAAGTGCTATCTATACTATTTCAGGATAGATGGGATAAGATTGTCACTTAAATCTAACCAACCAAGAAGCCTGTCATGTTGTCATGTGACAGGGCCACCACCCCAGCTCAGTCTTATATCTATCAATATAATGTCATGATTGACATGGATGGGATATTTTAGTGCAATGAAATCATGCTGAATGGCTCATACTGCACTAAATTGATAGAAATGATATATTAAATTTAAACTGACAACATCCTTGCATCATGTATGGGTCATCATCTACTCATTACTTTTATGAAACTGTTCTACTATCCTTACCCTTTCTCCCTCTCAGCAAACAGAAAGAACCTGAAGAAAAAGATTGAGACTGATGCAAAAACAATCACCAAGACCCTCGATTTTAAAGGCTGAAGCTATCCATGCTGCATAACTTCTTGGTTATTACCATCACCATAGCCATTCAGTTTTTTTCTCAATTATTTAGGCATTGGGAGCCTTTTGGTCACAGGGAACTTGGTTTGATCTTTGAGCATCATATAGGTAACTAGGAAAAAAGTTTCAGGTTAAATTCCAAAAACAAACCCACTGATTCCAGGACCCTTTTGAGTGCTGTAGTGAGACAACTTGATGACCTGCTCTAAGATCTACTTGGTAATTCGCAATAAGATCCCGAGTAAAAGAAAGAAAAAAGAGTTGAGTCGAGTCTAGCGAGTATTTAATTACATACTATCTATGTATGAAAAAGATTAAGAAGCTTAATATATATATATATATGGTTGAAGATGAAGCTTTGAGTTGTTGCGTATGAATTGAGTAACTCTGCTAATGTGCTGATGAGTGTGGAAGATAGAAAAATGGAGAGCAAGTAAAAGGGATTGGAATGAACAACAAAGAGAATGATGATGAAATTTTAGAATAAACGCATGAGAATCCAAATGTAGGTAAGCAAGATTGCTCATAACTGACGTGGAAACAAGGCCTTGTGAACTGGCTGATAGCCCCTTTCCGGGTCCATTTCATTGGTGGGATCTGAGCCTTTATTCTCTCATCTCTTGTCTCCACTGAACTCCCCTCATGCTCTGACTCTTCATGCTTACATAACTAGAGCCGATTAATCTGCCCAATTCCTCAAAATTATTAACTTAATAAACAGTCTAAATAAAAAAATAAATAAATATATTAAACCGTCAGGATAGCTTAAAATAATAACTTGCCAGCAGGTGTTCTGTTTTTATTTTTATTTTTTGATAACAACTCCCCCAGTTCAACCTCTTAAAGAACAATTTGGTGGTAAATTTTATTTTTTTTATAAATATTGTTGTTTCTTTTGAATAATGTTTCATCGACTCGATTTATTGGCGAACTTGATTCGATCAGCCACCAATAAATCTTGAGTTATTTATTTATTTATAATAGATGGAGAGATGTAAAGAAATAAAGATGGGGGGTTAATAACGGCTTTCCTCGAGAAGGGTAAAGAAATAAAGGAGGAGGCCGTATACGGAAGAAGGACACGGTTTTCCGACAAAGTCCTCAGGATAGATCACGCCGTTGTGGGCCCCCTGCTTCTTCCCCCCACCCCGTCCACCAGGGGCCAAAAGGACTCCTTCCCGCAATGCCCTGTCCCTCCCCACCGAGCTCTTCATGTAAAACCCCCTCTACTTTCATCTTATAACCAAAATGCCAGCCACTCCAGCATGCTCAGAGTAATGTTAGAATTAAAAATTTTAATGAATTAAATCATCTGATTTACTATAAATTAAAATATTTAATGAACTAAATTTTTTTTTATTTGCTTACCTTATATATACTATCGGTTCGATAAATCGATTTTTAATTTAAAGTTTGAGAAAAAAATATCATATATTTTAAAATATTCACTTATTTTAGCCAAATATAACTAATATTTTTTATTGACTTTTATTTATTTTTTATAACCTTTCATAAACTTTTATTATGATAGTTTAATAATTTTTATTAAATAAATTTAGAGCAACGTAAGAAGTTCTTAGATTTTTCTTATCAAATTTAACTTAATTTGTACATAATTTACGCATAAACAATAGTAAATATTGCTGATATTATAATTTTTATTATTAGATTTATATGACTTAAAGTGATCCGATGATGAGAGATGCCATGGAGAATAGAATAGGATTCAGATTTCAAATATTTATATATTTTTTTAAAGAAAAGGAGGGAAGGGTAATTCAGAAATAAGCCACGTTCATGGGCATTAGCAAGAGCAGAGTAGGCCTGACTCGGAAATGAACTCGTTTGTTCCCCAGCCTGGGCGGCGTCCCACGTTACCCCCTCTTTTTCTCCATTGCTTTCTCTCTCTCTCTCTCTCTCTCTCTCTCTCAGCCCTAACCCTAAATCTAACTCGAGTCTTGAATTCTCTGCTCCCTATCCTCGGAGGAAGATCCCATTCCTCCGATTCACGACATGAGCTATCGAGCTCTTCACCGTTTGCGCTTCTTCTTCTTATCTTTCTTCTTCTTTTGAACTCCTAGTAGGTAGGAAGAGGACCAGGAAAAGGTTTCGGACGAGCTGTAGGGATTCGTTCGAATTCCCAAGGATCAATGGGAATTTATTCCAGTCCTTTCTTATTTTAATTGTTTATTTTGGCAAGAGTCCGTGATTCTGCTCGGATCTGCGCCGATGTGAGAGTGTTGAGAATCTATGAGCTTTCTTATGGGGCGTGCCGTTGGGTTTGTCAGAACTGGCGAAATGTAGGCGAAATGGAGAGGTTTTTGGGTGCGACATCGAGCTCTCTGCTTGATTTTGCACTTCAAGATTGCCTTAACCTGGCTTACGTTAACAATCCGTGAAAAACAGTTGGGATTAGTTTATCTATTTTGTCAAAAAGCTTCGATTTTTATCAGGAATTGTATGCGTATTATTTCAACATTGCTATAACTCAGGCCTTAAAAAAGAGATCTTTTTTGGGGTGGGTGCGTGTGTTTTGTGGTGGTGGTTAATGGTTTTTGTGAATACTGGTGACTTGAATCAATGAAGAGCTTGGATTTTTTAAAACAGAATTTGAATAGGAGTAGAAGGCCAGAAAGGAAGCTCTCTTTTGGAGAATATAGGAAGGCGGTGTCATGGTCCAAGTACCTGGTTGCTTCTGGTGGGGCAATTAAAGGTGGAGAGGAGGAGGAATGGAGTGCAGATATGTCCCAATTGCTCATTGGGAGTAAGTTCGCTTCAGGGCGGCACAGTCGGATTTATCATGGGATATACAAGGATAAAGAGGTGGCCATTAAGTTGATAAGCCAGCCTGAGGAGGATGAGACTCTTGCTGCTATCTGGAGCAGCAGTTCACTTCGGAGGTTGCTTTGTTGTTACGCCTCCGGCATCCTAACATAGTCACGGTAATCTTTTTAATGCAAAGTTCCTTGTTTTCATTTATACTTCCATTACCGCTTGTCTGGCGTAGCATATATGGAGAAGCAACTTTTGGATGTTCTTATTGTTTGATATTTTCTTTCAGGTGTTGCTTATCATTTGCTAATGTTATTTTGAACACAATGAAATTTAATGGATTCTAAAGTTATCGCTTTATAACCTGGAAGTCTAATATGTTTCAAAAGAACAATGAAGAAACTAGCTCTATATTCTGTTTGTGGGTAAGTTGGTATTCTCACTGATTTGGAGTAAATAAGCAGGAGAGAAATTAATGCTTCTGCACTCACATAATTTTGCTGAAAATGATTCAAGAATTTTGAATGTTAAGTTCCTCAGACACATGTACTCATGCCATAAACAAACAAGTCTTATCATTTTCTGTTCAGCACCAACTGTATCATGGAATCTTCATATTTATCACCGTAAGCTTTTCAGATCCCTCTTATGACTTTCATCCCTGTTTTATTAAGCCTTTGACCTGTTGGGGATCTTACTGAACAGAATCAGAGCCACCTCTTTACCAGAATTTGCAGGTAGTTCTCCATTTCACAAACTATTCCAGGAACTTGCGAGCTTCCTTTTATGTACTCATGTAATTCAATTTGTCTATGTCACTCCATCTGACCTTCTCTTCTTAATTATTCATTTTATATACATGCAAACT
>UESW01002891.1:62992-117655 GCA_900491605.1 Calamus simplicifolius
TCTCCGAACCTCGGCTGGGCGAGCAACAAATTCTCCGAACCTTGGCAGGGCCAAGTAAAAATTCTCCGAACCTCGGCTGGGCCGAGCAACAAATTCTCCGAACCTTGGCTGGGCCAGCAACAAATTCTCCGAACCTCGGCTGGGCCGAGCAACAAATTCTCCGAACCTTGGCAGGGCCAAGTAAAATATTCTCCGAACCTCGGCTGGGCCGAGCAACAAATTCTCCGAACCTTGGCAGGGCCAAGTAAAAATTCTCCGAACCTCGGCTGGGCCGAGCAACAAATCTCCGAACCTCGGCTGGGCCGAGCAAAAATTCTCCGAACCTCGGCTGGGCCGAGCAACAAATTCTCCGAACCTTGGCAGGGCCAAGTAAAATATTCTCCGAACCTCGGCTGGGCCGAGCAACAAATTCTCCGAACCTTGGCAGGGCCAAGTAAAAATTCTCGAACCTCGGCTGGGCCGAGCAACAATTCTCCGAACCTTGGCAGGGCCAAGTAAAAATTCTTCCCCCGGCTGAAAGCCGAAGTACGTAGGCCCCGATTAAAGCCGAGGGACTTCCAAATAGTCCCCAGAAATTCGGCCGGTTTAAAAAAGCACGCTGAGCAAAAACCGTTGACACACAAAAAAGGGGCAAACCAAAGGAAGCCCCGCGTAATCGGCCAAAAGCCCCGAGCAGAGCCAAGGAATTCCCCCTCTGCTACTAAAATCTTTGGGTAACGCCCCTATAACCCCGATCAAAGCGCCTATCTTTCACGCGTGAACCAGTGGAGCCACGCCGACTCCCTAACTATTACGCGAATGACATGTTTAAGCAAAAGACTCTTGAAAAAGAAGATTATCAAAAATAGCCTTTTTCATTATCAAAAAGGAAAGTACAAAAAAACAAAGAAAAAAAAAACAAAAAGAAAAAGCAAAAGAGGCCCTAATCAGGGGTCGGAGTCGCTTCCAGACGCCAGCAGATCCTCCAGGCGCTCGGTGAGATCAGCCACCTGCTGGCGAAGCGATTCGACTCCTCCCTCTGCCGGTCTACCACCCGGCGCAGGGCCTCCGCCTCCTTGGTCGAGACGTCCATGTACTCCTCGACGACCCTCACGAGCTGCTGTTGCTCGCAAGGGTCGACGCCAGGCCCAGCCGTCGACAGTGATGGTGGGGCCCCTCTCCGGGTGAGCAAGCCGTTGAGAGACGCACGCAATTCTCGGAGGATCGCCCTCGAGAGGCCATTATTTCAGACTTAAACCGAGGGATGACTAAGACCACACCCCTCGGTCATATTTATACTCGCTGGGCAGTATCTCAATCGGTCGCACCGTAGCCACCGACCTATGAGAACTTGCCACGTGTCATCGCTTTAATGCCTGCAGAATCCGAAGGGTCGCGCCCCATCCCGAGTGAGATCGGTAAGCACGGACTGACTGATCGGGAATTCCCCCGAACAGACTACCTTCCGATCTGCCGCCCCCCGTAATAAATGCTCCCGACACTTCCCCAAGCTCCTTTTTTTTCGGAAAGCGCAGAGGGAAGAAATCCGGCACCTGGCCAATGACTTGTCCCCTCGGGAAGGATAACGTCATAAATAAAGCGTGACCATACCGCTCGTTCCGCCCTGACGCCCCTCACCAAGCGTCATAGAGACCTTACACTACGGCTCATAGTGGCAGCTAAGTCATTTCTCCGAGCCCCGAGAATTCTCCGAACCTTGGGCAGGGCCAAGTAAAAATTCTCCGAACCTCGGCTGGCTTCTCCGAACCTTGGCAGGGCCAAGTAAAACTCTTTCTCGAACCTTGGCAGGGCCAAGTAAAACTCTCTCCATCTCCGGGCAGGGCCAAGTAGAACCTCGGCCGAGCTTCTCCGAACCTTGGCAGGGCCAAGTAAAAATTCTCCGAACCTCGGCGGGCCGAGCCTCGAACCTTGGCAGGGCCAAGTAAAAATTCAACCTCGGCTGGGCCGAGCACAAGTTCTCCGAACCTTGGCGGGCCAAGTGAAAATTCGAACTCGGCAAGGCCGACCTGAACATTCGAGCTCCAATAAGGGAAGCAAAAATACCAAGCTTCGGACCGAAGTAAGGAGCGTTTCCCGAATGATCCCTAAACCGTCGCTTGCGAACCTCGATTAGTTCGGATAGCGCGGATCCTCGCCTAAGAACGAGCGAGGACGCCTTTGTACCCCACGACCAACAACAACAAACTCGGCACAAAGAGATAAAGATTGAGAAACAGAATAGAACTCTCTTTATTGCCATCAAAACAGTTACAAATGCCTGAAAGGCGTTACAAGAGCATTGAAATGCATAAAATAAAGACAAGTACAAAACTCGGGCAACTGCTCCAAAGCAGACCTAGGCAACCGTGCTCCGGCATCCGACCGCCGAACCAGATAAGCCGCATCCAGTCAGCTCGCTGATAATAGCCGGGCGACATGGACCAATAGTTGCGGCCAGCTTCAGTCAATAATGATATCTCGGTGACCCAACCGAGATATCTGGATGGCCATCCCAGACCACCCAACCGAGGGACCCCTCGGCGAGCAGTAGGGAGCCAGCGGACCCTGGCGTCGGAACGCTCTCCCAAACCGAGTGTGTACCGCCCCACCTTGCCAACTCAAGGACAAGGGTCGGCGGGCGGCACTTTCACCCCCTCCCCATGTGGTGAAAGATTCCCCAGGCAGGCGAGCCCAGGAATCCAAATCAGGGAGGAGGAGAAGTTCAAGCACCATGGGGAGCCCGCGTGCACTCCCTACCATGCGTCCCCGAAGGGGAACCACAAAGGTCACACTGGAAGAGTATATGTGCGCTCTCCGTGTGATCTCTGCGCCCTCCTGTGCGCTCTCCATATGATCTCCGGGACTCATCCCCTAAGGGCGAGCCATCCTTCGGCAGCTCCTTCATCGCCCCAACTATCCGGAGGCAAGGCTTAAGAGAAAAGCTCAGTCCTCCCACTCGCAACAGCAGAAAACGAGCATGATGAAAGCTCTAGTGGAAAAGAAACTTTGGGGATGACCAACACAACCCCCTTTCCCCTTTTTATAGGCAAAAATGAACCGGGAACAATTACCAAGCTAAGCCCCGAGATTCAAACACTGGCCCATGCCTCCACGTGGCCTCCCAGGATGAAAGCGGCGCCCTATTGCGCGCCAAGCCCACCGCCTGAGTGTGACGCATACGGAGATTTCCTCTTGATCCCGAATCGCGATCATTAAATGCAGAGAATCGTCCACTATTACGGAAACTGGCAGGTTCAGGAGATCGTCCTACGAAAAATGTCCTCCAATGGTAAAGCGGCTGCGTGCGCCGTACGTCAAAACGACCTGCATGGGAAAAGAGCACCTTCCGGAAAGCTTAGAGCAGCTTTATGTTCCCCACAGCGCCGTATCATCAATTTTGGTGAAATAAAAACCGATTCGCCTGCAAACGGCAGGGCACTGGCAGAATAGCAAAAACAAAAACCGATGTCGGCTTGCGCTCGACTCGTGCGACAACGTCTCACGCGAAGGCTACCTATTCTTGAAATGACCAAAGGAAGCGAAAAATGCTTCGGCAACCACCCTCATATGTCGGCCCTAGCCGACCTATCTTGCTCGTCGGCCCTAGCCGACCTGCTTTATCGCCCTAGCCGATCTATTTCGTCTGTCGGCCCAAGCCGACCTACCCTTCCGTCGGTCTTAACCGTCCAGCTTCATTTCTTGAGTTTTAATTAAGACACAAGCCGAACCAGATCACCTGTCGGTTCGCCGGTCAAGGCTATCGCCCCGCCTTGGGCCAAGCCAATGCATTCCCTCAATCCCGAAACAAAGATGACCAAAAACATCAACGAGCCATAAGTCGCTCGCGATTGAGGCAAACTGGAGCAACAGGGCCATACAAAGAAAAACACTTAAATAGAAAAAGAGTTCATTCATTGAAAGACATCAGTCAGACTTTCAGAAAGCAAACAGGGTGGCTCTTAAAGGCCGGGAACCACATCAGTTTTGGAGGAGCCCTCGGTTACATCCGCAGAGGTGTGACTAGATTCACCTTTCTCTAATACCTTTGCCCCTCAGCGGCAGTTTGCGATCGTCCTCAGAAGCTGCGGCTTCGCTGGGACCCGGGGCGGCACCAGGATCGGTATCGGAGACGTCGACATATTCATCCTCTTCTTCTCCTTCGGACTCACCGGCATCAGGAGCTTCAGTATCCAGAAAAGAGAGATCCCATTCTGGATGCTCACTGGATATCTTGTCTTTGCATTCTTCCATTCCAAGTTGGAAGGCGTCAACGCCGATAGCATCCTGTTCCCCCTTGAGTATGGCGAGCTGCACCTTAGCCTCAGCAGCCTGCTTCTCAGCCTCCACGACTTGAGCCCGCAGAATAATTTTTGCTCCTCAAACTCGCCGGCCCGCGTCTCGAGTTCTGAGCTCTTATTGCGGTTGACACGAGCTCGCCTTGGAAAGCCCGATTCTCCAACTTAACTTTGCCATCTGAAAACCAAAGTCAGTCGGCATCACAAGAGACCAGTAAAAGAAGCTAAAAGGGGGATGAGATCGTACCTCCTCCTCTCGTCTGGCCAACCTCTTGGCAGCTCCTCGCCTCACCCCTGGCTCTTGTTCTGTCAGCCCCGACCAGCTCGACTCTCTCCTGCAGAGCATTGATCCTCGACTGCTTGGCTTCGACCTCTCCCGGGCTTGGGATAGCTCGTTGCTCACCCGAGCTATCATCCCTTGGTGCCATTTAGCGCCCTCCCTCAAGTGAGCATTTCGCCATCGCGCCGCTTCAGTTTCTCCTCCACTTCATCGAGCATTCTGTCAGGCGCTTCCTCTCATCGGCAGCTTCCCTTCCCAGCCGACCCAAACTTTCACTATGTTCCCGCCGCATCGCCGCCACCTCCTCGGAATGTTTCGACTCAATTCTAGCCAGCTCCAAGCACGCGTTGTCATTCTTCGCCAGGAGTTCCTGCAACTCCTCCACTTTGCTTTTGCTTGGACACTTCGGCCAGGCGGCCTGGTGTGCCGCCTTATCCCCTTCAAACTCTATTGCTAATAGCCATAAGTTCTTCGAACTTCTCAGACACCTTCACTCGCGATTGGAGCTCGGCGTTGTCTCTCCTGGCCTGAATGCTGGCCCCCGTCGCCAAACTCAAACGCCAGCACATCGCCCGAGAAAGCAAAACACTCTGCGAGACAAAAGATGAATAAAAATGATGGGTCAATCAGAAACATCCGCCACCCAAGAGAAATAACTCACCCGCGAGGCATAGGCCCGAGTCATCCTCATCAGGGTCGTATTGTCGATATCGGGAAGGAGATGGACACTTTCGGCCACGCCTTGCTGCCCGAACGCGGCATCGACCAGCTCCAATCTGCAAACTTGTCCGCGAAGGATCTGCACCCGGATACAAGGCCGACCTCATTAAGGCAGAAAATGCCTCCTCAACACCAGCGCTCGAGCTACTGGGCTGACCGTCCCCCGAGGGACCAACCTGGGCGACCTCCGTCTGAGAGGCCTTCAACCTCCCAGCCTCTTCTATCAAGCCCTGGCTTGGACTTCTTCGGATAATTCGGCCAGCCCAAGCGCCAGCCTCCCCAAAATCTTTTCGAGGGAGCCCCCATTGCTGGACTCCCACCTTGCTGTGCTTCTTCCGACGCATCCTTTTCCGGTCACCACACCTGCGTCTCCTCCGCAGGCTCCCCGAGGCCTCTGTCTGGCCTGTTTCTTCACCCGCTACGGAGGTCCAACATCGCTACCTCCGAACTCCCCCAAACCTCTCCCAGCGGCCTCTCTCCCTTCTCCCCCACTGGAGCCGGTGACCCCGCGGAGGTGGAAGGCCCCCAGAAACGACCGCTTCGCCAGATCCGTCGCTGGTTCCTCTTTCATAGGGGACGCGGTCGGACGAACCAACGGAGCCTCGTCTGAGCTATCCGATATCTCCAACACGGGAGGACAAGGGATCGGCTTCCTCCCTGGATCCTCCTTCGCCCCCGGCGCTCCTGTCGTGACCGCTCCGGCGTCCGGCGGGCTTCTTGCGGAGGTATGAGCCCTTTTCTCGGCCTCCGCTATCCGCGCCGCTGCTCTCCCCTGGGCGCTTTCCTCTCTTCCTCTTGGCGAGGCTCGACAATGCCGACCTCTTGGCTGAAAGAATGAACACGCGATCAGATCCAAACACATTCATCGGGAAACATGCAGCGAAGAAAGGTAAAAAGGGAGGACTCACCTTGCGGGTCCAGGGGGCTGAGCCCGGCTGAAGAGGGCCCCCTCCGATAACAGGTCGTTGGCCGAAAACACTTGGCCATTGCGAAGGACGTCCAAATCCCTCTCCTCCTGCGCTGACAAAACTGGATGCGTTTCCGCATCCCTAACAAAGTTTCCCCATTTCCGAGGGAAGTCGGAACCAATGTTCCCCTCTGCGATAACGAACCGGCTCTTCCATCCCTTGATAGAGGACGGCTTATCCACAATAACGTTGAAGGACCTCCGGGGTCCAATGTATGGCCACTCTGATTTCCTCCCAGGTATCAGATGGTAGCAGGCGCGAAAAGGGGAAGAGTGGCGACAATCTGAATTTGGTGGCACATCGAGATAAATCCGATGATGCTCCGCCAACTGTTTGGGGCCACCATCGCCGGCAGATGTTGTAGTGGTCATGATTTCCTTCACCAAGGGATGGAGAGGAAAACGAAAGCCTGCCTTCAAACTGTCTTCATAAACGAAGACCCCGACTCCAGATCTCGCGAGACCCTATCTCCAGACTCCGGCACCGCAGAACGACATCTGGGGGCATGCCATACCATTGGTGAATCCTTCCCAAATCCTCAGCAACGATCTCCGAAACCATGTCATCGGGGCTCATCGTCATCTTAGAAGAAAAGCACCAGGCAAAACGGTGAGCGTTGCGGAGGGCGAGACTCTTCAAGAAACAAAACGAGAAAATACTGCAAACATATATATATATATATATATATATATATATATGCGGCTATCGCTTTGCTTCCCACTAAGGAAGCCGCTTGAGAAGACGGGCGCCTCGCCCGAGGCGTCCGGAACCGCCTCGACAAACGCCGATCGATCGGGATTCGCGACGTGGCGTATTCCCAACCGTCACTCTTGAAGGAGCCTTACCCTGAAGGCATGATGACCCTGTCGCATTAATTAGGGCATCATTGCACGGGCTGTCTAAACCAAAACGCCCATCCAAAGCGTGCCACCTGGACTTATACTCCCTATGCCCGAACCTACGCTTCGAACTAGGGAGTGGAGGGCATGTGTTGGGGGGTAAAATCGTTATTGCATCAATATCCATGCGAGGAGGCTAAGACCGACCCCTCCCTTCGTCCATCAAGACATCCCCGAGCTTCCATGGCTTGGCTCCCCCGAGCTTCCATGGCTCGGCTCTCCCGAGCTCCCATCGCTCGGCTCTCCCGAGCTTCCTGTAGCTCGTTTCCCCAAGCCTCCATGGCTCGGCTTCACTGAGCGACCCACGATCCAATACTCACCTCCGCGGAACCTAACGCGGGAGAGCCTAAGCCTACTGTAACAATATCCTAGGCAAGGAATCATGTTGAGAAGTGATCTAGAACCTATCAAGGCTACCCGAGACCTACACACCTACCAGATCTCAAGCCATCAAGAGCTCTCCTAGCCGTCGATCCCCTAACAGAAAAGATATGGATCCCAATAGACCCACAACGGCCCGATTCGATCCATCCCCGTATCCTAACAACCTCTGAACTTTCCAGAAGGCGCTCAAGATCCAGGTGACAGCCTATAAGTATCACGCTCACAGATTCCCTCAGGTACGTACGCGCTCACACCCTCACCCTCACTCTCACTCTCCCGCTCTCGCCAGCTGCTCGTCGGTGCTCTCACCCCTAGAGCTTCCGATTGGCCGCCCCCAGAGAGACTCCCCGAAGAGATCCACCTCCTCATTTTCTGATTGATCGCCGATTTCCTTCCACTGACTTGAGCGTTGGAGGGTCTTTCGCAGAGGGCCACCCCTAACGCCTCTCGTGCGAGGACTTGTGTGCAGGTCCGCCCCTGAAGATCGACTGCGCCCGAGTCGGAGGACGGATCCCGGTGGCAACACCACCTTTTTTTTGTGTCAGACTGTCATAGTTCCTTGTACATTATATGCCTCTATGATTGTAGTATATTTACAAGAATTTTTACGTTTAAAAATCTGCATCTTTTTACAAACCTTTTTATATAGACAGATACGGCTATGATTTGTAGATCACCAAAAATTTTCACTTATTTGTTACCTGATGACGCCGAGTCACTTTCTTCAAGCACCGAAGAAATGGACGTTCTTCTCACCGGACTCCTGCAAGAAAAGTTTCTAGAGATCGGATGCTCCGGTGGGGACCCCGATGCTCAAGTTAGTCACTCGGGAACAGACGAGAGCTGTCTAACCGAAGGAGGCTAGACCATTAGAGCTTAACTAGTAGGAAGAAGCTAGAAAAATCAGAGTTCGTTTTACAGGATGCTTAGCAATCGTCATGGACACGACGACGCTGTTGTCATTTTTATTTACCACCCCCTCTAAGTCCCTTTCAGAAAAAGGGATTACAGAATCTAACTCTTCCTCCCCCGCGGCTTCTTGGGTGGGCCACCTGCCCCCCAGGAAACCATTATCTCTCTACCTCTGCACCAGCATTGCTGTTTTGATTGACCATTTTGAGTGGACAAAAGGGAATGAAATTGAAGATAAGAATGAGCAAAGCAATATTTCTGGCATTAGTTGTTTCTTTGTCTAAGGTCATGGTGTTTGGGGATTGAGGAGAATTCAAGAAGCTACGGCTCTTAACTCCTTTTTATTACTATTATTGCGTTATTACAGCTTGATTTATCATCAAAGTGCCCATCTAACCATCATACTAATCATGAAAAAGCTTCTTGAGGAAGTGCGAGACCCATTCATATTGGATCAATCCAATTCCAAACTCAACTTGTTCTATTTGACGAGCCTTGGTGCATTCAAAATAAGGTATTAAAATAAAAATAAAAAAGAGGGCAAACTAGCGAAGAACTCCAGGACTCATTTGTGATGATGGTCCTCCAGTCTCTTAGGTTAGTTTGGATGGAGGAAAATGAGGGTAAGGAAAGGAAAAAGGAGAAGAAAAGTAATAAAATCACTCATTTAGGAGGGAGTATAGATAAAGAATGCGAGGAGAATGAAGGTTACTTATTCTGTTCCATTCTTTCTCATATTGGTAGTAAAGAGGGTAGGTAATTGTTATAATTTTTATCCTATCTTTTCAATTCTAGCCTTACAAATTAATTTGAACTCCTCGTATAACAAAAGATATAGATGGGATTTTATAAATATTACTCTTCTCTTCCTTTTTCTTCTCTTCTATCTAAACAAGATAAATGCATACTATCCTCTTTTCATCTTCATTTCTTTCCAATCAAGGAGAGGATAACAAGCCTTACCTTTCCCTTTCCTTTCTTTTTATCCCTTTACCCTCTCCTTCCTTCTCCTCCAAACATCCAAAGGGGCCCTTAAATTCAAAGACAAAGTAGATGAGGCTTCTAATCCTCATCTCTCTTCTATCAATCCCCTTGAAATCCATTTTTTGATCCAAGAAAAGGAATAGCAAGCAAGCATTGGAAGAATTGATGGATTGTCAAAGGAATCCACCATCTTCTTCCTTTACCGTAGCTAATCGAGACCAGAAAGCTTTCACTTCTCTTCTTATCTCTATTTTGGCCCTTTGTGGCCGATGATTTCACTATTTAATTATCCAAGGCCGCCAGGGTTCAAGATTCTTAGGAAAGCTTTGTTAGGTCTCTATTTTGGGAAAGAGTAGATTTAGGAAGCATTATCTTCTTTCTTGGTTCAGTGCAATGTTTTGAAAACCAGATCGGACCGGTCGGTCCAATCAAAACCGGTTATCACTCCAGTCCAGTTTTATTATTAAAGTTAACTTTTATATGATCCTATAAAAACCGAAAAAACTTATTGAACCGGCCGGGTTTCAACCGGTCCAACCCGATTTTTAGATTTTTTTGATTTTTTATTTAAATTATATTTATATTTTATTATATTATTATTAAATTAAAATTAAATTATAATATTATCTGGTCCAACCAAACTGATTCATCCGATCGAACCGATTAACCCACGACCCAAATGTTAAGCCGATTCGTTATCCGGTCTAATTTTCAAAACATTGGTTCGGTGATCCAATCAAAGTCAGTAAGTCTGCTTTTCTTCCTCTTCTTTTTGTCTTAGATCTTCTACCACCTTTGATTGCTCTGATAGACTGCTGATGGTCTTTGAAATTCAGTGTTTTTGAAGAAACTCTGTTGTGCTACATTTTAAGGGATGTGTTACAATCAAACTAAAAGGCTCGCGACGAGGGCAATTTTTCGGCCAATAAATCCCCCTTCTCTTTAAATCAATTTTAGCTCTATTTTAGGAAAGATTTTATGGCTTGAATAAGAAGGGTCTAGCCATCTAATTGGAATGGACTACCACTTAAGGCATGATCAATGCCGATCGACAATGGGTGCCTTCCAAACTACTGAATACCACCATTAACCACCTTATCTCAATCATTTCCTTCTCATTTTGAAATTTGTAGAATCTTCATCATATCTTATCTATTTTCTTTTTTTTAAAAAAAATATTCTTACTTGATTCCTTTTTGATTCGGGTCTAATCTCGAATAGGGGTTAGTGGTTAATCAAGATTTTATCTGGATATAGTGTAGTGGGGTATGAGTCCTGATCATGGGTTTGGGGCTGACCACTTGTGAAACTAAACTTGATTATTATCTGATCTTTGATATTATTTTTGATTTGTTCAGTATAAATGAACTATAGACATGGTCTTGATCAAGTCTAATCCCTTTTTTAAAGCAAGTTAAGGTAAATAATCTAATCATAGTTAGAGTTTATTTTACTAAAATTATTTATGATTGTTAAAATATTTTAGAATTTTATATTTTATTTATTATGTGATAACTGAGCTAAATAAGTTTATTAAAATATCATTATATTTTGAAAAAATATGGTTTTGGATTTATTATCTCTGCTAAATGATAAAAAAACTTATTTTGAATTTTTAGTATGCCTAGTCTTTTATTTGAAAAATATTATCAATACATTATGATATGAAAGGATGATTGCAAATTTTGTAAATTACTTTATATATCATATTTATTTGAAAATTTGGTTCAGGTAAGTATGTCATCTTACCTATATAACTAGTATGTATTTCAAGTTCTAGTAAAATTTGCTCAAATTATGTTAACAATTATGCCTAAAATTTGTCATTTGAAAATATTTGAGCAATTTAGAAATTATGTGCATGTAAAATAAGTTATGTTTTAAATATGTCTATATTATTAACTCCTAGTCAAGCTACATTTTGTGTTATATGGACTTAGTCTATCGGAATTTCTACGCAGAATTATATGCAGTTTTTGTTTTAAGGCTTTGTCATTGGATTTGTATATGGTCATAGTTTATTGGCTAAAGGGTTATTATCACATAATTTGAAATTTAAGTTGTTTCTTAGTTGCTAAAAGAAAATAAGAAATAATTTTTCAAAACTTGTAAAACATTAATTTCTGTGAATTATTTAATTATAACATATCTATAAAATATTGTTTTAAGCATTGTTGTAATACACATATATTTTAAATTTTATTATTATGCTTGCTTGATCACTCTAAGTTTGATTAGGATTTACTTACTGGGTGTTAGCCCATAATTTTTTTTTTAAGATAGAAACTTAAGAATGGGATTCGGATGGAAGATAACCAAATATTTCTTTAAGTTGCTAGCATGCAAGAGACGATCTAGTTGTGATTAAGAATAATTAATTTTTTTATGTTGATTATTAGTTGTTGACATTATGTATGGATTTGTTAGCTGGTTTGATGGTGTAATAGTTTATTATTAGTTAAATTTAATAGATCATGACTTTTTATTTTAAATAAATGTTTTGTATATTATAAAATTTATTTTCATATGTATGCAGCGGATTCTTTTGTTTGGATGAACCTCGATCTAGACCGTGTGAAAGAAACGGTCTGAGAAAGTAACAAAGAGAAGACAAATGATTGATCTAGCATCATTGCAAGAAAAATTATTTAAGCAACAAATTTTATAATAACGAAATAATATGTATTTTTAAAAATAGTATATATATATATATATATTTTTAAAAATATATTATTTCGTTATTATAATATATAGTAAAAACAATTTTATGTACAAAGTTGTTTACATTTTTAGAGGTTAAAAAATATATCTTGGAAGAGCAATAACGGCTCATACAAGCCCGTCTCCTGTTCACCATTGTCGATTCACGGTTTATGCAACCCTTGTCCCTTGTCAGCACGTTTTGACCAAGCTTAGGCCGGGCTAATCATATAATCGAGCCTTATTCGAAAGTAATATGCGCCTTAATTTTGAGCTTCGGCCTGATGCAAAGTTAAAAGAATCCTGGCCTAGCCTAGCCCAAGCTCACTTTCAACCCTAGCCATAGTCCACCTCCATCCAAGGATGGTATATCAGGGGAAAATTCTTTGTATACTGCACACGGTGCAAGAAGAGATGCACCATACGCGCAGCATGAAAAGGACAAAAATATGTTTAGTATACCCACGTAGGCTAATCATTACGTGTGATGCATAAAGAATTTTTCATAGATCAAAACACTTGCTTTTCTAGCTACTTGTAAAAAAAAGTCTTAATAGAGATCCTTTAGGCCGCCCTATTGGAGGTCCTGTAGCTCCTATCGCTACAACTCTCTCTTCTTGAACACATTTCTTAATTAGGCTTCAATAAATTTTAAGGGTGGATAGTAGCATAACCCCAAAGTTAAACAGTGTGGGGTCTTCAATGGCTTATTCGGATAAAATTAATTTGGTCTCCTATTTTATTTAATTGAATAAGTGAGTCAGAATATAGAATAGCTAGAATTGAAGTTAGGGTTCTAGAGCTAAATTTTGGAATTGAAGAAAATTTATAAATTATTGATTAATTTACTAAATTGTTGCGGAGGTCAATTTTTTGATTTTATCATGCCAAATATTAATTTTAAATTAGAAGGGTGTGCTAGGTATATTTGCAAATTGAGATGGCATATTAGATCAAATTTTATTTCTAACAAAATCAAAAATCTTCTAAGTTGCTTGGATGCATGAAAGTCTTATTCCTTGCTGTGCGCATGTAGATTATAGTGGTAAATGTACATGTGTATTCATAGATAACAGTACTACTTGGTATTTGAATATTATAATCATAAAATCAATTTCTGTAGGTGGGTCGCAGGGCACTTGGATCAAGGCATTTGAATTCTTCGATGAAGGATATATAGTTGTAACCTGGGTAATGTATTACAGACTTGAGTTGAATGTATGAAATGGGTTAAGATGTGAAATCAACTGTGAATATGATCTTTAAAGCTTTGTGTGAAAATAATATGGATGTTATTTAAAGATTTTATAAAACATAATATAAAAATATTATTCTTATCTAAGCAAGATAAATTAAGTTAAGTTATGATTTGAGAAATATATAAATAAATTGAGTAGGTTAAAAAGTTTTATCAGGATGAATTTTTGAGCAGGTGATTTATGACAATTAAATGGGGTTCACTAGTGCTTCATAGTGTGCAACATAAAGGCTAGTAGAATTATACCTGATTTTCATAAGTTATCGCATATGTTGGGAGAGAGTTCCGGCACTAAATATGGTTTGAACCTATTTAAATTAAATTTGACTTAATTGATAATAATTATAATTGAATCTAGTCCAAGAGATTAGGTTAGATACCTTAATTAATTGAACTCAATATAGAATGAAAGGCTGTGAATTGAATCAAGTGATTGAACAAGGATTTTGCATTTGACCTGATCATTAGTGATCAAACATATTGGCATAATCCAAGGATTGAATATAATGTAATTGTTAGCAATTAGATCCACTAATTGAACCCAAGACTTAAAATTGATCAATCGATATAACCAGTTGACACTAAATTGATCAAACAATGTTGCTTGAGATGATTTTAATCACCAACCCCAAAGTTATCCTTAAATTATGGATTGGTTTTTACATAATTTTTTATAAGATCATTAAGATTAAGATATGTTCATTCAATTACTTAGGATTTCTTTATATGATCTCTAATTTGGATGATTTAAGATGCAAAAATTTAACTTGATGTGAAATATTATGAATGTGAATTTATTCTATAATTTTTATGAAACTTTATTTTTGTTTTATGTATATTGGGATGGACATATTACAAAAATTCATGCACTTCCCAAAAGAGGATTAGCCTTCTTCATGACCTTGCTTCGGTTCCAATGGTGCATGAATCTTCCCTGCATAAGTCAAAAGAAATTGTGGTTGTGAGAGAGGAAAAAAAAAAGAAAAAAGACGTTATGACTGACTTTTCAATAGGTAAGATGGTCCCCCATCGCTTCATTGCGGTAGGAGATATTTTTTCTTTGATTTTGAAAGGATGTTGCTTGGATTTGTCTCGAAAAAACTCGCACGATAATTAATTCACAAGGGCATATACCAAAAATATTTTCACTCTTTCTACATTATGCATGCAAACCAATCTTTGTGTGCGGTGTGCAAAAGTTTTCCTTAGTCTTGACATGCCCTATTGCAATCAGGCCTCCCTTTTATTCTTTCACATAGCTCAGCTACAACAACAAAAGTCTGCCATAATACCGGGTCTTACCATGTGCGAGGACCTAACCGTCACAAGCCAGATAGGTTCCGACTAGGTTTTCAATGCAAAACAATGTTGATTATTCGTTTAGAAAGATCCATACAAATTAATAAAAAATTATTTAGCAATGATATTTTTTTTATAAAAATAATAAAATATAAGACATACTACTATCCTTTCATTATTATTTTTAAATAAATAATGTTAAACATGAATTTTTAATAAAACATGTGTATATAATAATAAAAAATTAAAAATAAAGGTATGCACAATCTTTTTGATGAAATTGCTCACAACTACAAACAGACGACTAATCTCTTAATTTTGATCCTTGCTGTGATTGAAGGTCCTAATCATAGGAGTTGGCTTTATCAAACTTCCAACTTTCATAAAGTGAAGCATCATCTTTAGACTATTTTTTGATATCAAAAGATTTCAATTAAATTCGATTGATGGAGAGTTCTCCTAAAGCCTATAGATTTTCTACATCTCAAATTTTGAAAGCTAATTAATTTATTATTTCCATTAGAATACCAATTTTCTAAAAAAATATATAAATGAATATAAAATAAATATATAAAAATAAATTTCTAACTCTTACTAGATTCTAACTCACACAATATGATTTTTAATGGGAGAAAATAAAAAAATCAAATAAAAATGTAAAAAAGTTATCCTTAATTATGGGCTGATTTTTTCATAACTTTTTATAAAATCATTAAGATTAAGATATGTTCATTAAATTACTTATTATTTTTTATATGATCTCTAATTTGGATGATTCAAGATGTGATGAAAATTTAACTTGTTGTGAAATATCATGAATGTGAATTTATTCTAAAATTTTTATGAAACTTTATTCTTATTTTATGTATATTGGGATGGGTACTACAAAAAAATGACTTATTATGACGAATTAATTCGTCGCAATAGGTACAAAAGTCATCGTAATAAATTATTACGACGATTAAAAATTCATCGTAATACATTACAAATCATCGTAGTAATATATTGTCGTAATAACCTATTACGGCGACTTATTTTCGTCGTAATATCAACCTATTACGGTAAAACTACATCGCCGTAATAAATTTTTAATTAAATTTTAAAAATATTAAAATTTTATTATGGCGACTTATTTTCACTGTAATATAAACCTATTACGACGAAAATATGTCGCCGTAATAGGTATTTAATTAATTTTTAAAATTTAATTAAAATTTTACTACGGCGACTTATTTTTGCCGTAATATCAATCTATTACGGCGAAAATAAGTCGCCGTAATAGGTATTTAATTAATTTTAAAATTTAATTAAAATTTTATTACGGCAACTTATTTTCACCGTAATATCACCCTATTACGGCGAAAATAAGTCATCGTAATAGGTTTTTAATTAAATTTTAAAAATATTAAAATTTTATTACGGCGACTTATTTTCACCGTAATAGGTTTATTTTCGCCGTAATAGGTTGATATTACGGCGAAAATAAGTCGCCGTAATAAAATTTTAATTAAATTTTAAAAATATTTAAATTTTATTTTAATATTTTTTGTATTGCACCTGTTACAATAATATAATATTAAAGCAACGATACTAGAAATAATTTTCTAATATAAAAGTTTCATAAAATAATTTAATAAAAGTTTTCATTCATTTCAATAAAATCATCATATACAATGTTTCAAAAAATACATAATTTAAAAAAAAATACATGTACTATGGAGGTGAAGTCTGCTGGGATCCACTAGGATGATATCCAGGCACAAACTGTCGCATGAAAGCAGTGAGCTCAGCAGTCGTCGCCTGTAGATCCTGGATAGTCTTCTCTTGCTGAGCGAGCTTATCTTCTTGTTGAGCAAGCTTATTCTCTTGCTGAGCGATGAGCTGTCGGCACTCATGTAATTCACCCTTTAATTGTGAGCTTTCAGAAGATGAAGAACTACCTCTAATTCTCGATGTACCCTTCGGTAATGGACCCCATCCTCTTTTATAACCAGATCTAGAGCCTAAAACCTCCTCCAAAATGACATCCTCATTGATTGGTTCTCCTGTAGAGTCCTGTGAGGAAATTCGCTCTATTAACTGTGCCTGCAATGAAAAGAAAACAAATTCAATATGTTTAGTATAAAACATTACATTCAATAATATTGTATTTTTAATTGATAAAACTTACATGGGTTTCTTCAGCTTTTTCATTTATCCATTGATTCTTCTTTTTATCAAAATGAAGAGTATTCTACATATGAAGTCTTGATGGCTCCTCTCCAGTAACAGGATCTCTCTGAAAAGAAACAATAATAATTTAAAACAATAATTTAAGATAATAATCTAATACAATTATCAATGTATCAATGGAATAATCTAATACAAAGTGAATTGGAGATCTTTCAATGTATCAATGGAATAATCTAATAATCTCACAACATGCAACAATATACAACAGAAGCCTCAAAAGGAAAAATAACTACCACATCCACCAACTTCTAGATCTAGCAGAAATTCCTCTGATCTTCTCCATATTTCACAACAGATCTGAAAATCAAAATTCATCAAGTTCTAGATCTAGTAGAAATAACTCCTCTGATCTGTCCATATTTCACAACAACAGTTCCGAATATAAAAATTAATAACTTGGGTTTTTGTTTTCCCCAGTTCCTGTTGGAGACTTAACTAGGCGATGTTGTTACAAAAAGAACGCAAAAAATGGCAACATAACTTAATTGTCCCGTTAGAACACAGAGTATGCAGGAAGGAGATAGCATTGCAAAAAAGTCATATGCAGATGTGTTGGCAAGCAAATGAGCTCTCCATTTGGTCCTGCAAATTCTTCAGATACACATTTGCCACAGACCACCTAAAATTGAACAATATATTTCAGTTCAAGGCCTATATTCTGAGATATGGTCCTACTCTACCATGGCCTAATTTATGGGACACTATCCTGATTCCACAAAACAGATAAAACTAATTCAACAGTTGATTCAGAAGACCATGTCATCCTTAGCCCAGACATGATCATCTCCAATCTAAACCCAGTGGCAATCTAGCTGCAATTTCTTAGATGAAGGCTAACCAAGTGGAGAATTTGATCCTACCAATCAATCAAGTGAACTGAGACTTTAATAGAGTTCAAGCAAATCATGTTGCTTGTATTAGAATAAAGATGTACAGATAACAATCCTCATCCCGCGGAGATAAGGATGCCTTTGGAAAACTAGCTGTTGTCCCTAGACAAGGTCAAATTTTTGGAGAATGCAGGAAGGAGCAATAAGAGATGATAGAACATGGAGGCATACAAGCTGACACCCACCCATCACCAACAAAAAGTTTACGGAAGGTTGAAGAATTCAAATCCAACAGTCTAACTGAGTTTACCAACTAAAAGTTAAATCATGTGCTAACTGCACTCTGTTATCAGTTCCATTAATTTTTTTCTGTTATCAGTTCCATTAATTTAAGACAATAATCTTATAACTGTGGCAGAGCCTCAGTATTCAAAGAGTGAAAGATTGGACTAACCAACCACAGGTCTGGAATTTATAGGAGGGATATCAAGTAGAGTCTCCTTCAGACTCACTGACTGGTGCATTGAGATAATTTTTCATGAGATCTATTTTCTATGAATCATAACCCTTCATAAATCATCAATCTCACTTCAAGATCTACTCCAGCCCATGAAGTGTTCAACCTTTGATTTCTCTCTTTGACAGAATGACTATTTGCATGATGAGAAGAATGAACTGCAGATACATGAAGAGATCCAAATCATCCATGAACGATTACATAGATAAAGCACCCTGAGCTAGAGGAACTCAGTTGGCAAGCTGAGACTAAGCTACATGGGTTGGTGGATCACAGTAAAATTACTTTAGTACCCTTATCTCAAATGCAAGTTGCATATTAGTCAAAGAGTATAAATATTATATTGTTATAATGTTGTAATATGATATATGGTTGTTCTTATGGTTCAAATTTGTGGCGTTCAAATTTGTTCTATAATACAAAAATAAAATTTCCACGTAATCTAAACCAATTCATGGCATATTCAAACATAAAGAAACAAACCTACAACCAACATAAAACAACCATTCTCAATCAATAAGATACGCAGGCATTACAACACGATGACAAATTCAGACCAACTAGACCCATGCATCGAATACCTAGGTTCATGCTTAGAATATAAAAGCACTAGATTCACAGTATTCCTTACCATATCATAAGAGTGAGCCGGTATAGACTTCGATCCAGTGAGAGCAGCATATGGCTGCAATTCCCGATTAGATTTATTTGTTTCTGATTTTTTCTACATCAAAGAATTAATGAAAATGGTTATATGAGTTTATAAAAATATAAACTATTAAAATATTTATATGGATGTATTTACCTTATAATCATCTGAATAAAAGTAATCACATAGAAAGTCCCAGTCACTCTGCGAGACACGAGATGGCTTATTTTGTTTTGCTAAGCTCACACTTGTGTCCCCACCGTGACTAATGAAGTGGATATGAAGCCGATATCTAAATTCTCGATAAACTTTATTCATTTGAAACTCAATACCTTTTTTAATATGATCTAAATTCATATCAAGATCGAACTTCTCCTGCAAGTATATATATATAAATTATAAAAGTTATAAGGTATATTAAGTACATTAAACGTAATCTAAAGTAATCTAATACAATTATACTGACCTGAAGTTGATCGATCATAGGTGCTTTCTGTGCATCAGTGATCTCACTCCACTTTCTGACCGCAAGTGGTGCCATGTCACGTACAACCACTCCTATCTCGGTCAGAAACTCAGAGCGAAACTCACCCAATGGTCGTCCAACCTCAGGTGGCAGAAGAATAGGCAACTTCTGTCCACGACGCGTATCAATCAGATGTGCGGACTTGTATCCGCGAGCAGGACCTCGGCCCTTCTTCTTTGATGATGTAGCTGCAAAACATAATGAACTAATTAGTGCAAAATAACATAAAGAAACATAGCCAAATAATATAAGTTTAAAATAGAGTTATTACCTGATGCGCCGACAGATGACCCCTCTGTCAGAGCTGGAATGTAAGGAGAATCATCTCGCCTCGATGCAGCAGGAGTATCTCTCGAAGACATCTGCAAACAAACATACAAACTAGAATTAACAAATAATAAAGTATAAGAACATATAGTTATAATAAGTAAAAAAAAATGAATGCTACCAAATTAATCACTGTCATCACTAATATGCTCATTTTCTTCATCATCCTCCATATCAGAACTATGTATAGATCCCTCACTGTCATAATCAGCTAGTGTGTCGTCCTCCTCAACATCTTCGCATATAAAGTCTTCTTGACTGACATCACTATGACCTCTAATGTTTTCTTGAGTTGCAACTATTTCAGCATCAGTGTCCGTACGCCGAGATGTTATTAAGTCCATGTTAGGTTGCTCACATGTGAATCGAAGGGCTGCTGAATCATCTTCTTGATATACTTCTTCCTGAACATCATCATCTTTTTTTGGAATATCCCACAAATGACGATGACTAACCTTGTTTACCACTTTCCAATTAGAATTGTTCTTCAAATCATCCAAGTAGAAAACCTTTTCAGCTTGTGATGCTAAAATGAATGGCTCATGTTTGTACCATTCCGAACTTATATTTATACTTGTAATATTATAATGTTGTTGCATTCTCCTGTGCTTTGGTTCAGTTTCAAACCATTTGCACTTGAACATTATCGCCTTACAACCTTTAACAAAATGAAATTCAAGGACCTCTAATAATATACCATAAAAGGTAATTTCTTCTCCTAGATGAGTAGAGGGAACACAAATGCCACTATTCTGTGTTTTATGGCCGACATCCCGAGTAACAGTGATAAATTTAACGCCGTTCACCACACAGCCAGTATACGAGAACACACGACTGTCGGGACCAATAGCCAATGAATAAAGCTCATCAGTAGCTTCAGATGCCCCAGCAAAATGCTTATTTAACATCTGGATAAACCAAACATCAACGTCATTTGAAATAAAGACATATGATATATTAATTGACAATATAAATGAATCTACGGGCTTACTTCATTTTTAAACCACTCCAAAAATCTTTCCTTTTGTAATTGGTCCAGTTGTTCCGTCCAGTTGGATTTAGCTGATCAATGTGTTGGCTATAGAGAACATTACGCTAATGAGCACTATAGAAAATTGCATGATATGAAGAAATAATTTTACAAGTATACTTACTTGAGAAATGGTTGCACCTCTGGACAATTATTGATGAGGTACCAATGTACTTGTTTTAAAGTTTTATCATCTAAATGCACCATTCTTCCTTTTCCAAGAGGCCGCCAACGAGTTGCAAATATATTTAATTGCTTGTCCAAATGGCTATCCGAATCAAAATTTCATTCCGAACGATTGAATTTTGTTTCTATGCCTCGAAGATACATTGAACAAAATGTTAGAGACTCGTTGACAACATAAGCTTCTGCAATTGAACCTTCCGGACGAGCCTTATTACGTACGTATTGTTTATACGTACCAAGTGCCCTTTCAAAAGGATACATCCATCTACTTTGAACAGGTCCGGCAAGTAAGGCCTCGTAAGGCAAATGAATTGATAAGTGCACCATAACGTCAAAAAATGCTGGTGGAAAAATTCGTTCAAGCTTACATAAGATCACCACAATCTGCTCTTGTAACAACTCCAAATCCCTAACATACAATGTCCTTGAACAAAGTTGTTGGAAGAAATTAGAAAGCTCAATTAAAGTACTACTCTCATGTTTCTGCAAGAATGGTTGAATGCCAATAGGTAACAATCTTTGAAGTAGTACATGACAATCATGTGTCTTCAAGCCGGATATCTTTCCATCACCTTCATTTACGCACCTTGAAATATTGAAGAATATCCATCGGGCACCTTCACAGATTTTAGCCACTTACAGATTTGTCTTCTTTCATCTAATGTTAAGGTGTAAGATGCAGGAGGCTTATAAACTCTATTACCTTGAGTTTGTAACCACAACTCCCTTCGGATCCCCATTGAAGCCAGGTCCTCTCTTGATTTATATGTGTCTTTTGTCTTACCTTCGATGCTTAATAAAGTTCCCACGACATTGTCACATATATTCTTCTCAATATGCATTACATCTAAGTTATGTCTCATTTTAATGATGACCAATACTCCAACTCGAAGAAAATGCTCTTCTTATACCAATTCAACTCATTTGGTGCACGCTTTCGCTTTCGATGTTTATTGTTTGGATGCTTTCCGGACTGTTCAGCAGCTATGTGTTGTAATTGCATTAAAATTTCTTCTCCGGTCAACATTTTTGGTTTGACTCCATGCTCTCTACTTCCATCATGGAGTCTACTATTTCGCCACTTATGATAAATAGGCAAGTAACGGCGATGTCCCATATAGCAAATCTTGTCTTTCAGCTTTTTGGATGAGGTTTGCTCATTACAAACTGGACATGCCTTATAACCCTTTGTGCTCCAACCAGATAATAACGAGTATGCTGGAAAATCATTTATAGTCCATAAAACAGCTACGTGCATCCAAAAACTCTGTTTGGTAGATGCATCATATACATCAACACCTTCGGTCCATAAATGTTTAAGTTCATCCACTATTGGCCTTAAAAATATATCCATATCCCTTCCTGAAGATTTAGGACCGGGGATAAGCAACGACATCATAAAGAATATCTCTTTCATATATTTCCATGGAGGCAAGTTATAAGGTACTAAAATGACGGGCCACATACTGTATGCATTACTCATGTTCCCAAATGGATTGAATCCGTCTGAAGCAAGACCTAACCTTACATTTCTTGGTTCACTGGCAAAATTAGGATACTTTTGATCAAAATCTTTCCATGCTTCTCCATCTGCTGGATGCCGTAACACCCCATCTGTGATCGGTCGCTTATCATAGTGCCACCTCATATCTTCAGCTGTATATCTTGAGGCATATAGACGTTTCAAACGAGGTGTGAGTGGAAAATACCGCATAACTTTATAAGGTATCTTCTTACCTTTGTCTCCAACCACTTGATACCTAGGCTCGTTGCATACCGGACATTTTTCTAAATAGGCATTCTCCTTCCAAAAGATAGCACAATCATGCTTGCATACATGTATGTTCTCGTAGCCTAAACCCAACTCATTCATCTTCTTTTTGGCCTCATAGTGCGAAGATGGTATTCTAGTACCATTCGAAATGCCTCTTTTAATAGTTCAAGCAACATATTGAAAGACTTATTTGTCCACCGATTGAGGACCTTAATGTGCATTAACTTCACTAAGAATGTCAAAGAAGAAAACTTTTCACATCCAGATAAAGCTCGGATTCCACCTCATTGAAAAGATCATCCAATTTCTTACTGTGATCGGTCCTTCCATGGTCAGACATCATCGGATTGTCATCATCATTGCCAACCTCAGTGTGAGCACCACTTGGGCCAGCAATGTCCTGCAATGCTTCGACCATCTCATCCTGTTCCCTTTCTGGATCATCATCTTCATTCTCATTTTCATCTGAGACATTGCTTCCAAACTGTTCTCCATGAAATACCACGTCTGATACGTCTTCGAGAAACCCTTTAACATACAGTGTAATTTAACTAAATCAGGCTTATGCCATTTGCCATTATAACACCGCACACAAGGACAACGTATCTTCCCTTCTTCATTAACATGAAGCCTTGCCTTTTCTATGAACTTCTTAATACCAGCATCATATTCTGGACAATTTCATTTCTTATGTATCCAACTCTTATCAATCGGCATCGTTGGTGACGTTCAACAGCTGTTTGTTGCAAGGATATGTTAGTGATAAATTTTTTTTTTTATTCAGTGAATTGTCCTACTATAACATGTCAAAATTAAGGAAAAGAGTATGTCAATATAATTTTAAAAAAAAATCAGTACAAAATCGTTATGACAATTATGTTACTTCGTATAATTAAGGTAAATGTACATAATTTTTTGAAGTTATGATTTCATGAAATAACTGATGAATGCATATTGTATTACACAATATTCAAAATCATGAATAGGTTAGATGCTTAACTAACCATAAATGAGAAACAAGAGATGTATAATCGAAAATCGCATATGCACACTCAAGAAATTAAGTTATGATCCAAGCTAGCCATAGTGGCTTGGGTTATGCTAACATCAAACTAAAACTCCAATCAGACGCTAAAGAGAAAAGAAACCAATTGCAGCTTACAAAATATATTTTTTATATATGTTACTTGTTAAAAATGCAATGAAAAAATGTTGAATCTTTATAATTTGATTAACTGAGTGTACTATTTAATTTAAGGTTAATTTTATTGGTCCAGTATTCTTTGTTTTCCTTTTACTTGGAGCATATTTTGCTATGTTAAATTTTTTGTACAAATCGGAACTCTCCTGTTATCTGATGCTAGATGTCCTTAGTCCATCATATGGCTTTCTTTAGAAATAGGCAGGATGTCAAACTGAAACAATTTCTATTGGCATATAATTGGGATAGTAGTAGTAGATTATGTATTATTATTAAAAATTAAGAGTATGTCAAAATTAAGGAAAAGATATTGAAAGGAGGCAAAGGCGACACACTGTTAATGGTTAAGCCCAACCTGAAAAGCCAAAAATCCAACAGCAGTATCAGGAGAGAAGCTTCACGAGGGATTACATCCAAGGAGAATTCAAAAACTTTGGCCCCAAAACCAGATTACATCCACGTGAGAGCTCGCCGGGGCCAGGCCACCGATAGCCATAGCTTGGCTGAAAGAGTATGTCACCTTCTCTACTTTTTTTTTTAAGTTTTTGGAAAACAAAGTGTGCAACTGAACTAGGGAAAGTTGGTGCAGGTGAGGAGAGAAAAGATCAGCGAGAGAATGAAATTTCTACAAGATCTTGTGCCCGGGTGCAACAAGATAACAGGCAAAGCAAGCATACTTGATGAGATCATCAACTATGTTCAGTCCCTTCAGACACAAGTTGAGGTAGCCATGCCTCCAAGCTTATTTTACTCCCAAGATTGTTAAAAGAACTTCCACGTTTTGCTGATTTATCTGTTTGGATTTTCCTTAGTTTTTGTCGATGAAACTGGCCAGTGTGAACCCGGGTTTCGACTTCAATATTGCGAATTCTTCAGTAAAGAGGTAAATTTCTTCCTACATGAAGAACCGCACGATTGAGAGGACTGTAGAGGTAAATTTCATTAAAGAAGCATGCACAGGAGATGACAGACATAAGGATAAGCTTCCTCTGCTTTGGGGAACAAAGAATTTACTGCTCTGGTTCTCTCTGCGGTTTAAATTTTTTTTTTCTCTGGGAAAAAGTTGTGTTGTTCTTGTCAGCCAATTAAACTATCATGTGGCAACTTCAATGTGGCGCATTTTGTAATGTATGTGGTTGCTATTTTTTATTAATTTGCCAAGTAAACTTAAAGAGTGGTCATTTTCGTTTGATTAAATTTTGTCAGAGACTGTTTTTCCTCAGGTCATCTCTGGTTTAGATAATGTTAGGGTTACAGTGGACATCTCCAACCTATTAGTCTAATATCTTCTAAATTTGCGCAAGATCTAAATATTAATAACTCTCAATTTAACAGTAATATTGATGTCGATTAAATTTAAACATTTTTATCTCTATCTCTATCTCTATCTCTATCTCTAATTAAACTCTTAATTTTATCTCTATCTCTATCTCTATCTCTATCTCTATCTCTATCTCTATCTCTAATTAAACTCTTAATTTTATCTCTATCTCTATCTCTATCTCTATCTCATGAGATAAACAACTGCCCCCCTCTACTATACAGGCTTGGATTAGCGATATACTAAGTTTAGAAATGACACGTTAGGAACGCATCATCAAGGCAGTGTGCTATGTAGAATACCGCACTGGCAAAGAAAGCCAATTAGACATCACAGGATACTCAGAAAACCCTCAAACATTGTAAAATTCTATTTACCACATACTAAGTCGATGTAAAACAATATAAAGATTGCCATATGGAACTGGCTCAAATGAAAATGGGTGCACAATAAAAACTATTTTTCAGATTACCAGGGGAAACATTAGAAACTCGAGAGAAACTTTAATTTTAAACCGTTTCCCAAATTTATCCAAGCTTCTTTTGTCAGGCCTCTGACAATTATCATTAGTTTTTGCTGGATCAAATGAATTAGAAAAGGACAATCAAAAGATTACAACTAAAGCAGATAATTCATTGGACAATTTAAATTGCTAAGCTAGCATCTGAACTCTAAAAAGCATTCTCCGATCAATAATCAGTCATAATGGTTCTTTATGTAGTAAATGTGCCAAACCATTATTTTTAGTTAAAAGTTTTGCATCCTTGTGAAGGAGTTAAATGATAAGCCAAAAAAAAAAAAATGCAAGAACTCAGAATCTTTAAAATCAATAAAGTGTTCAAAGAAAATAAACCGTCATTAGCTTACTCATATATGCGCTTTGAAAACTAAAGATTCTTCTGTTGGACCAACATCATGGTTTTGGCTCTAAATGAACAAGATTTTATACTCCCAGACGCCACATAACGTCATTAGCTTACTCATATATGGCCTGGATGGATATGCCTATAGATTGACAAGAATGCTTCCAGATAAAAATTACAACAGGATGGATATCGTAAATTAAAATGTTCACTTCTTACGACGAATTTTATAATTCGTCGTAATAAGTCTTTTCATTACTTAAAATGTTGACTTATTACGACGAATTATAAAAGCATCGTAATAAGTCTTTTAATTACGGCGAAAATTTTTTTCGCCGTAATAAAAAGAAAGAAAAATTTAAAAAATTAAAATCATAAATTAAAATGTTGACTTCTTACGACGAATTATAAAATTTATCGTAATAAGTCTTTTAATTACGGCGGAATATTTTTTCATCGTAATAAAAAGAAAGAAAAATTTAAAAAATTAAAATCGTAAATTAAAATGTTGACTTATTACGACGAATTACAAAATTCGTCGTAATAGGTCCTTTAATTACGGCGAAATATTTTTTCGCCGTAATAAAAAGAAAGAAAAATTTAAAAATTAAAATCGTAAATTAAAATGTTCACTTCTTACGATGAATTTTATAATTCATCGTAATAAGTCTTTTAATTACGGTGAAAAATTTTTTCGCCGTAATAAAAAGAAAGAAAATTTAAAAAATTAAAATCATAAATTAAAATGTTGACTTATTACGACGAATTATAAAATTCGTCGTAATAAGTCTTTTAATTACGGCGAAAAATTTTTTCGTCGTAATAAAAAGAAAGAAAAATTTAAAAATTAAAATCATAAATTAAAATGTTGACTTATTACGATGAATTACAAAATTCATCGTAATAGGTCCTTTAATTACGGCAAAATATTTTTTCGCCGTAATAAAAAGAAAGAAAAATTTAAAAAATTAAAATCGTAAATTAAAATGTTCACTTCTTACGACGAATTTTATAATTCGTCGTAATAAGTCTTTTAATTACGGTGAAAAATTTTTTCACCGTAATAAAAGAAAGAAAAATTTAAAAAATTAAAATCATAAATTAAAATATTGACTTATTACGACGAATTATAAAATTCATCGTAATAAGTCTTTTAATTACGGCGAAAAATTTTTTCGCTGTACTAAAAAGAAAAAAAATTTAAAAAATTAAAATCGTAAATTAAAATGTTGACTTCTTACGACGAATTATAAAATTCGTCGTAATAAGTCTTTTAATTACGGCGAAATATTTTTTCGCCGTAATAAAAAGAAAGAAAAATTTAAAAAATTAAAATCGTAAATTAAAATGTTGACTTATTACGACGAATTATAAATTCATCGTAATAAGTCTTTTAATTATGGCAAAATATTTTTTCACCGTAATAAAAAGAAAGAAAAATTTAAAAATTAAAATCGTAAATTAAAATGTTGACTTATTACGATGAATTATAAAATTCGTCGTAATAAGTCTTTTAATTACGGCGAAAAATATTTTCGCCGTAATAAATAATTGTTATGACGAATTTAATTTTTATTTCGCCATTATAAATAAACCTATAACGACGAAAATATTTCGCCATAATAGGTTCGTCATAAATACCATACTTTCTTGTAGTGATATTACAAAAATCCACGCACTTCCCGAAGAGGATTATCCTTCTTCATGACCTTGCTTCAGCTCCAATGGTGCATGAATCTTCCCTGCATCAGTCAAAAAGAAATTGAGGCTGTGAGAAAGAGAAGAAAGAAAGAAAAAAACACCCCTTATGGCTGACTTTTCAATAGGTAATATCGTCTCCCACCACTTCATTGTGGTAGGAGATAATCGGAGTGGTGCTAGAAGCAACATCTTGCTAAAATATTTTTTCTTTAATTTTGAAAGAATATTGCTCAGTTAATTGGTCTTGGCTTGCTCTGTGCGATTAAACCTTCATTTTATTCTTTAAAATTATTGAATAATTTTATTTTCATAATGAAAAATTCAGGTATATATTTTTTTTTCTTGTTAAAAAAAAAATTGTGAGAAAGTTGATCAATCATTGATCAACCTCTGTACTGACTTTCTTGAAGCCATAATATTACTATTAACATCCATATTTATGTTTTTATTTAATAAATATAAATGTAAATTTAAATATCAATTGGTTGTTAAAATATATATCTATGTTTGCTTTTAATAGATATATATTTCATATATTTGTTTAGAATATATATATATGATTCGAAATGGAACATTAGATGGGCCAATATGAATACAGGATTAGGTGGATGGTTAATGTTGCCGCCGGATCCGTCCTTCGACTCGGGCGCGGTCGATCTCCAAAGGGAGGCGGACCTGCACAAAAGTCCTCGCGCGAGAGGCGTTGGGGGTGGCCCTCCGCGGAAGACCCTCCGACGCTCAAGTCAGTGGAGAAGAAATCGGCGATCAACCAGATAGTGGGGAGGTGGATCTCTCCGGAGGCCTCTCCGGGGGCGGCCAATCGGAGCTCTAAAGGGCAAGAGCACCGACGAGCTGCCGCGAGAGAGCAGGAGAGTGAGGAGTGAGGGTGTGAGCGCGCGCGAATGCGTACCTGAGGGAATCTGGGAGTGTCCTATTTATAGACTGTCACCTGGATCTTGAGCGCCTTCTGGAAGGTTCAGAGGTTGTTAGGATACGGGAGTGGATCGAATCAGGCCGTTGTGGGGCTGTTGGGATCCGTATCTTGTCTGTTAGGGGATCGACGGCTGGGAGAGCCCCTTGATGGCTTGAGATCTGGTAGATATGTAGGTCTCAGGTGGCCTTGATAGGTTCTAGACCACTTCTCAGTATGATTCCTTGTCTAGGGTGCCGTTACAGTAGGCTGAGGCTCTCCCGCGTCAGGTTCCGCGGAGGTGGGTATTGGATCGTGGGGCGTTCAGTGAAGCCGGGTCATGGCTCGGGGAAACGAACTACAGGAAGTTCGGGAGAGCGAGCTATGGAAGCCAGAGAGGCCGAGCTACGGAAGGGGGGCCGAGCTACGAAGCCCGGGAAGGCCGAGCTGCAGCCCGGGGAGGCCGAGCTACGGAAGCCCGGGAAGGCCGAGCTATGGAAGCCCGGGGAGGCCGAGCTACGGAAGCCCGGGAGGGCCGAGCTACGGAAGCCCGGGAGGCCGAGCTACGAAGCCTCGAGCCGGAGGCCCCGAGCTACGGAAGCCCCGAGCTATGGAAGCCCGGCCTTAGCGGAAGCCTTTAGCCTCCTCGCACGGATATTGATGCAATGATGATTTTACCCCCCAACACATGCCCTCCACTCCCTAGTTCGAAGCGTAGGTTCGGGCATAGGGAGTATAAGTCCAGGTGGCACGCTCCGGTTCCGGATGCCTTGGGCGGGACGCCTCGTCTTCTCAAGGCGGCTTCCTTAGTGGGGAAGCAAGGCGATAGCCACACTATATATGCATGTTCGCAGCATCCTTTCGTTTTGTTTTGAAAGTTTGGCCTTTCATCCTTTCGACGCTCGTCGTTTTGCCTGGTTTTTCTCAATCGAGATGGCGATGAGCCCCGACGATGTGGTTTCGGAGATTGTAGCTGAGGATTTGGGAAGGATTCACCAATGGTATGGCATGCCCTCAGATGTCGTTCTGCGGGCGCCGGAGTCTGGGATAGGGTCTCGCGAGATCTGGAGTCTGGGGTCTTCATTTATGAAGACAGTTTGAAGGCAGGCTTTCGTTTCCCTCTCCATCCCTTGGTGAAGGAGATAATGACCCACTACAACATCTGCCCGGCGATGGTGGCCCCAAACAGTTGGCGGAGCATCATCGGATTCATCTCGATGTGCCACCAAATTCAGATTGTCGCCACTCTTCCCCTTTTCCGCGCTTGCTACCATCTGATACCTGGGAGGAAATCAGAGTGGCCCTACATTGGACCCCGGAGGTCCTTCAACGTTATTGTGGATAAGCCGTCCTCCATTAAGGGATGGAAGAGCCGGTTCGTTATAGCAGAGGGGAACATTGGTTCCGACTTCCCTCGGAAATGGGGGAACTTTGTTAGGGATGCGGAAACGCATCCAATTTTGTCAGCGCAGGAGGAGAGGGATTTGGACGTCCTTCGCAATGGCCAAGTGTTTTCGGCCAACGACCTGTTATCGGAGGGAGCCCTTTTCGCAGCCGGGCTCAGCTCCCAGGACCCGCAAGGTGAGTCCTCCCTTTACCTTTTTTCGCTGTGTGTTTCCCGAATGTGTTTGGATCTGATCGTGTGTGTTTCATTCTTTCAGCCAAGAGGTCGGCATTGTCGAGCCTTGCCAAGAGGAAGAGAGGAAAGCGCCCAGGGGAGAGCAGCGGCGCGATAGTGGTAGGCCCGAGAAAAGGGCCATACCTCCGCAAGAAGCCCGCCGGACGCCGGAGCGGTCACGACAGGAGCGCCGGGGGCGAAGGAGGATTTGGGAGAAAGCCATGATCCCTTGTCCTCCGTGTTGGAGATATCGGATAGCTCAGACGAGGCTCCGTTGGTTCGTCTGACCGCGTCCCCTATGAAAGAGGAACCAACGGATCTGGCGGAAGGCGGTCGTTTCTGAGGGGCCTCCGTCCCGCGGGACCCTACCGGCTCCAGCAGGAGAGGGAGAGGGGACAGCTGCAGCCGAGGAGGTTCAGGGAGAGCTCCCTCTTGGTCTCTCTGCAGGGGAGTCCGGTAGTAGTGAAGCCGGGTCGCTCGCGGTAGTTCAAGAAGCGGGCCAGATAGAGGCTTCGGTGGAGCCTGCAGGGGAGGCGCAAGTGGTAGGCCAGGGAGGCCTCGGGGGCCTGTGGAGGAGACACAGATGGTGGTGACCGGGAAAGGTGCGTCGGAGAGGGGACGCAGCAAGGTGGGAGTCCCGCATTGGGAGCTCCCTCGAAAAAGATTTTGGGGAGGCTGGCGCTTGGGCTAGCCGAATTATCCGAAGAAGTCCAAGCCAGGGCCTTGATAGAAGAGGCTGGGAAGTTGGGGGCCTCTCAGACGGAGGTCGCCCAGGTTGGTCCCTCAGGCGGGGACGGTCAGCCCAGCAGTTCGAGCGCTGGTGTTGAGGAGGCGTTTTCCGCCTTAATGAGGTCGGCCTTGTATCCGGGTGCAGATCCTTCGGCGGACAAGTTTGCAGATTTGGAGCTGGTTGATGCTGCGTTCGGTCAGCAAGGCGTGGCTGAAAGTGTCCATCTCCTTCCCGATATCGACAATACGACCCTGATGAGGATGACTCGGGCCTATGCCTCGCGGGTGAGTTATTTCCTGGGTAGTGGATACATTCTGGCTGACTTAACTCTCATTCATTCACTTTTTATCCTGCAGAGTGTTTTGCTTTCTCGGGCGATGTGCTGGCGTTTGAGTTTGGCGACGGGGGCCAGCATTCAGGCCAGGAGAGACAATGCCGAGCTCCAATCACGACTGAAGGTGTCTGAGAAGTTCGAAGAACTTATGGCTATGAGTGATAGAAGTTTGAAGGGGATAAGGGCGGCACACCAGGTCGCCCTGGCCGAGGTGTCCAAGCAAAAGCGTAGAGTGGAGGAGTTGCAGGAACTCCTGGCGAAGAACGACAACGCGTGCTTGGAGCTGGCTAGAATTGAGTCGAAACATTCCGCGGAGGTGGCGGCGATGCGGCGGGAACATAGTGAAAGCTTGGGTCGGCTGGGAAGGGAAGCTGCCGACGAAAGAAAGCGCCTGACCAGAATGCTTGGCGAAGTGGAGGAGAAGCTGAAGCGGCGCGATGGCGAAATTGCTCACTTGAGGGAGGGCGCTAAATGGCACCAAGGGACAATAGCTCGGGTGAGCAACGAGTTATCCCAAGCCCGGGAGGAGGTCGGAGCCAAACAGTTAAGGATCAATACTCTGCAGGAGAGAGTCGAGCTGGTCGGGGCTGACAGAACAAGAGCCAGGGGTGAGGCTGAGGAGCTGGCCAAGAGGTTGGCCAGACGAGAGGAGGAGGTACGATCTCATTTCCCCCCTTTTTAGCTTCTTCTACTGGTCTCTTGTGATGCCGACTGACTTTGGCTTTTTCAGATGGCGAAGTTAGAGTTGGAGATTCGGGCTCTCCAAGGTGAGCTCGTGTCCAACCGCAATAAGAGCTCAGAACTCGAGACGCGGGCCGGCGAGTTTGAGGAGCAAAACATCATTTTGCGGGCTCAAGTTGCGGAGGCTGAGAAGCAGGCTGCTGAGGCTAAGATGCAGCTCGCCATACTCAAGGGGAAGCAGGATGCTATCGGCGTTGACGCCTTCCAACTTGGGATGAAGAATGTAAAGATAAGATATCCAGTGAGCATCCAGAATGGGATCTCTCTTTTCTGGATACTGAAGCTCCCGATGACGGTGAGTCCGAAGGAGAAGAAGAGGATGAATATGTCGACGTCTCCGATACCGATCCTGGTGCCGCCCGGGTCCCAGCGAAGCCGCAGCTTCTGAGGACGATCGCAAACTGCCGCTGAAGGGGCAAAGGTATTGGAGAAAGGTGAATCTAGTCACACCTCTGCGGATGTAACCGAAGGCTCCTCCAAAACTGACGTGGTTCCCGGCCTTAGGAGCCACCCCTGTATTTTGCTTTTTGAAAGTCTGACCTTAATGAATGAACCTTCTATTTTCATTTAAGTGTTTTTCCTTGTATGGCCCTGTTGCCGCCCAGTCTTGCCTCAATCGTGAGCGACTTATGGCTTCATGGGATTGAGCATTGGCTTGGCCCAAGGCGGGGCGATAGCCTTGACTGGCGAACCGATGGCGATCTGGGGAGTCTTAATTAAAACTCGAGAAATGAAACCGGTCGGTTAAGACCGATTGGTCGGGCAGGTCGGCTTGGGCCGATAGACGGAATAGATCGGCTAGGGACTAGGTAGGGCCGATAGGTCGGCTAGGGCCGACGAGGTCGGCTAGGTAGGTCGCTAGGGCTCGGCTAATTAGGTCGGCTAGGGCCGACGAGCAAAATAGGTCGGCTAGGGCCGACGAGCAAAATAGGTCGGGGCTGGTCGGCTTAGAAATAGGTTAGGTATAGGTTTCACGCTTGGTCATTTCAGTTCGTAGCCTTCGTGCTTTTTGTTATTCTGCCAGCGCCCTGCCATTCTGCAGGCAAATCGGTTTTTATTTCACCAAAATTGATGATACGGCGCTGTGGGGAACATAAAGCTGCTCTGGAGCTTTCCGGAAGGTGCTCTTTTCCCATGCAGGTCCGTTTTGGTGTACGGCGCACGCAGCCGTTTACCATTGGAGGACATTATTTTCGTAGGACGATCTCCTGAACCTGCCAGTTCCGTAATGCTAGGGACGATCCTCTGCATTTAATGATCGCGATTCGGGATCAAGAGGAAATCTCCGCATATGTCATAACTCAGGCGGTGGGCTTGGCGCGCATTAGGGCGCCGCTTTCATCCTGGGAGGCCACGTGGAGGTATGGGCCAGGTGTTTGAATCTCGGGGCTTATAGCCTTGGTGATTGCTCCCGGTCCATTTTGGCCTATAAAAAGGGAAAGTGGGGTAGTGTTAAGCATCCCCAAAAGTTTCTTTTCCATAGAGCTTTCATCATGCTCGTTTCTCTGTTGTTGCGAGTGGGAGGACTGAGCTTTTCTCTTGCAAGCTTTTTGCCTCCGGATAGTTGGGGCGATGAAGGAGCTGCCGAAGGATGGCTCGCCCTTAGGGGATGAGTCCCGGAGATCATATGGAGAGCGCACATGGAGGGCGCAGAGATCACACGGAGAGCGCACATATACTCTTCCAGTGTGACCTTTGTGGTTCCCCTTCGGAGACGTATGGTAGGGAGTGCACGCGGGCTCCCCATGGTCGCTTGAACTTCTCCTCCTCCCCTGATTTGGATCCCTGGGCTCGCCGCCTGGGGAATCTTTCACCACATGGGGAGGGGGTGAAAGTGTGCCGCCCGCCGACGCCTTGTCCTTGAGCCATGGCAAGGTGGGGGCGGTGCACACTCGGTTTGGGAGAGCGTTCCGACGCCAGGGTCCGCTGGCTTCCTACCTGCTCGCCGGGGGGTCCCTCGGTTGGGTGGTCTGGGATGGCCACCCAGATATCTCGGTTGGGTCACCGAGATATCATTATTGACTGAANCGCTGGCTCCCTGTCTGCTCGCCGGGGGGTCCCTCGGTTGGGTGGTCTGGGATGGCCACCCAAATATCTCGGTTGGGTCACCGAGATATCATTATTTACTGAAGCTGGCCGCAACGATTGGTCCATGTCGCCCGGCTATTATCAGCTCGAGCTGACTGGATGCGGCTTAACTGGTTCGGCGGTCGGATGCCGGAGCACCACGTTCGCCCAGGTCTGCTTTGGAGCAGTTGCCGAGTTTTGTATTTGCCTTTATTTTATGCATTTCAATGCTCTTGTAAAGCCTTTCAGGCATTTGTAACCGGTTTTGACGGCAATAAAGAGAGTTTCATTCTGTTTCTCAATCTCTATTTCTTCTGTGCCAAGTTTATTGTTGCTGTTGGGCATGGGTGCCTCGCTCGTTCTTAGGCGAAAATCCCGCGCTATCCGAACTAATCAAGGTTCACAAGCGACAGTTTAGGGATCATTTGGGGAAATACGCTCCTTACTTCGGTCCGAAGTTTGGTATTTTGTGCTTCGTCCTTATCGGAGCTCGCATTTTTGCAGGTCGGCTTTGCCGAAGTTCAGAAAATTTGCGCTTGGCTTCACCAAGGCTCGGAGAACTTGTAGCTCGGCCCAGCCGAAGTTCGGAGAGGTTTTACTTGGCCCTGCCAAGGTTCGGAGAACTTGTAACTCGGCCCAGCCGAGGTTCGGAGAAGTTTTACTTGGCCCTGCCAAGGTTCGGAGAACTTGTAGCTCGGCCCAGCCGAGGTTCGGAGAAGTTTTACTTGGCCCTGCCAAGGTTCGGGGAACTTGTAGCTCGGCCCAGCGAGGTTCGGAGAAGTTTTACTTGGCCCTGCCAAGGTTCGGAGAAGTTTTTGCTCGGCCAGCCGAGGTTCGGAGAATTTTACTTGGCCCCGCCAAGGTTCGAAGATTCAGGGCTCGGAGAAATGACTTAGCTGCCACTATGAGCCATAGTGTAAGGTCTCTATGACGCTTTGTGAGGGGGCACCTGGGCGGAACGAGCAGTATGTTGTCATGCTCCTTTATTTATGATGTTACCCTTCCCGAGGGGACAAGTCATTGGCCAGATGCCGATTTCTTCCCTCTGCCTCCCGAAAAAGGAGCTTAGGGAAGTGCTGGTAGCATTTATTACGGGGGCGGCAGATCGGAAAGTATTCTGCTCGGGGAGATTCCCGATCAGTCAGTCCGCACTTACCGATCTCACTCGGGATGGGGTGCGGTACCTCGGATTCTGCAGTCATTAAGGTGATGACACGCGGCAAGTTCTCATAGGTCGTAGCTACGGCGTGACTGATTGAGATACCTGCCTGACAAGTATAAATATGACCGAGGGGTGGTCTTAGTCATCCCTCGGTTCAGGTCGTGAAATAGTGTTAGACCATGGCCTCTCAAGGGCGATCCTTGGAAGAGTTGCGTGCATCCCTCAACGGTTTGCTGTATTCGGAGAGGGGGCGCCCCACCATTACTGTCGACGGGTTAGGTCTGGCGTCGACCCTTGCGAGCAATCAGCAGCTCGTAAGGGTCGTCGAGGAGTACATGGACGTGTCGACCAAGGAGGCGGAGGCCCTGCGCCGGGTGGTAGACCAGCAGAGGGAGGAGGTCGAATCGCTTCGCCAGCAGGTTGCTGATCTCACCGAGCGCCTAGAGGATCTGGCGTCTGGAAGCGACTCCGACCCCTGATTTAGGGCCTCCGTTGCTTTTGTTTTGTGCTTTTGCTTTTCTTGTCTCTTTTTGTGTACTTCCCTCTTTTCCGATTAATGCAAAGAGGCTTTGTTCAATAACCTTCTTTTTTCAGGAGTTTTTGCTTTAAACATGTTATCCACGTAATAGTTAGGGAGTTGGAGTCGCTCCACTGGTTCACGCGTCGAAATAGACGCTTTGATGATGGTTATAGGGGCGTTACCCAAGGATTTTAGTAGCAGAGGGGAATTCCTTGGCTCTGCTCGGGGCTTTTGGCCGATTATGCGGAGCTTAATGGGCCCTTTAAGGGTTTCGCCGAAGGCGCCTTCTTTTGTGTGTCGACGGTTTTTGCTCAGCGTGTTTCTTTTTAAACCGGACGAAGTTTCGGGGACTATTTGGAAGTCCCTCGGCCTTAATCGGGGCCTACGCACTTCGGCTTTCAGCCGGTGTCTTAACTTGAAGAATTTTTACTCAGCCTTGCTAAGGTTCGAGAACGTTTTACTTGGCCCTGCCAAGGTTCGGAGAATTTGTTGCTCGGCCAGCCGAGGTTCGGAGAATGTTTTACTTGGCCCTGCCAAGGTTCGGAGAATTTGTTGCTCGGCCCAGCCGAGGTTCGGAGAATGTTTTGCTTGGCCCTGCCAAGGTTCGGAGAAATTGTTGCTCGGCCCAGCCGAGGTTCGGAGAATATTTTACTTGGCCCTGCCAAGGTTCAGAGAAATTGTTGCTTGGCCCAGCCGAGGTTCGGAGAATTTGTTGCTCGGCCCAGCCGAGGTTCGGAGAATATTTTACTTGGCCCTGCCAAGGTTCGGAGAATTTGTTGCTCGGCCCAGCCGAGGTTCGGAGAATATTTTACTTGGCCCTGCCAAGGTTCGGAGAATTTGTTGCTCGGCCCAGCCGAGGTTCGGAGAATATTTTACTTGGCCCTGCCAAGGTTCGGAGAATTTGTTGCTCGGCCTAGCCGAGGTTCGGAGAATTTGTTGCTCGGCCCAGCCGAGGTTCGGAGAATATTTTACTTGGCCCTGCCAAGGTTCGGAGAATTTGTTGCTCGGCCCAGTCGAGGTTCGGAGAATATTTTACTTGGCCCTGCCAAGGTTCGAGAATTTGTTGCTCGGCCCAGCCGAGGTTCGGAGAATATTTTTGCTGGCCCTGCCAAGGTTCGGAGAAATTGTTGCTCGGCCCCGAGGTTCGGAGAATGTTTTACTTGGCCCTGCCAAGGTTCGGAGAATTTGTTGCTCGGCCCAGCCGAGGTTCGAGAATTTGTTGCTCGGCCCAGCCGAAGTTTGGAGAATATTTTACTTGGCCCTGCCAAGGTTCAGAGAATTTGTTGCTCGGCCCACCGAGGTTCGGAGAATATTTTACTTGGCCCTGCCAAGGTTCGAGAATTTGTTGCTCGGCCCAGCCGAGGTTCGGAGAATGTTTTACTTGGCCCTGCCAAGGTTCGGAGAATTTGTTGCTCGGCCCAGCCGAGGTTCGGAGAATATTTTACTTGGCCCTGCCAAGGTTCGGAGAATTTGTTGCTCGGCCCAGCCCAGGTTCGGAGAATATTTTACTTGGCCCTGCCAAGGTTCGAGAATTCCTGTCCAGACAAGTAGCTCGGTCGTGCCGAGGATGGGTAAGCAGCATCTATTTCTTTTTGCAACTTTTGGCAATGTAGTGCATAATGATTTGCATTGAAAAATGTGCTGACAGGAAGATATAATGAGGCATATGAAAATAAACTCGGAGAGGACGTACCCTATTGATAATATTTTCGGAGATTGTCCGAATTCCACGTCCGGGAATGGATTTCCCATCCAAATCTGTAGCTTGTAGGTTCCCGGTCCGATGATCTCCGCTACTTGGTACGGGCCCTCCCAGTGCCAGCTTTCCTTGTTCCAGCGGTTTGGAAACAGAGGCCTTTCGGAGGACAAGGTCGTGGGCAGGAAGGCTTTCCCTTTGACTCTGGAGGCGTGATAACGGGCTACCTTTGTTGATAAGCGGCCATTCTAATCCGGCCTTCTCTCTGATCTCCTCTACCAGTCGAGGTTGGTGCGGAGCTGTTCGTTGCTAGCTTCCTCTGAGTAGCTTTCCACCCGCAACGATGGGAGGCCTATTTCCACAGGGATGACGGCCTCTGTACCGAAAGCCATTCGGAATGGGGTTTCACCTGTCGGGATTCTCGGGGTGGTGCGGTAGGCCCATAAGACATGGTGCAGCTCCTCCGCCCACCTGCCTTGGGCTCTGGAGAGGCGAGCTTTGATTCCCTGAAGGAGGGTCCTGTTGGTCACTTCGGCCGCTCCATTGGCTTGTGGGTGCCCGACCGAAGTGAGGTGGTGGCGGATTCCATGCTCCTCACAGAACTGGCGAAATTTAGAGTTGTCAAACTGCTTACCGTTGTCGGTGATTATGGTATGCGGGAGGCCGAACCGGCAGATGATGGATCTCCACACAAAATCTCTGGCCCGTGCCTCGGTGATTTGTGCAACCGCTTCCGCTTCGACCCATTTGGTGAAGTAGTCGATGGCGACAAATAGAAATTTCCGCTGTCCTGTGGCAAGCGGGAATGGGCCGAGGATGTCCATCCCCCATTTGGCAAAGGGCCAGCGGAGGATATGGAAACTAGCTCGGCGGAAGGGAGCCTTTGGATGCTTGAATGCCTCTGGCAGGGTCGCAGGCTCGGACTAGATCGTCCGCGTCCTTTTGCATGGTCGGCCAGTAGTAGCCTTGTCGCAGCACCTTGTGGCATAGGGACCGGCTTCCCAGATGGTTGCCGCAAATCCCTTCATGCACCTCGCGTAGAGCATAATCTGCTTCGGATGGGCGAAGGCATCTGAGCAGCGGCATAGAAAAAGACCGTTTGTAAAGCTGGTTGTCGATCAGCACGTAGTGAGTGGCCTGTAGCTTCAGCTTTCTAGCCTCTCTTCGGTCGGACGGAAGCGATCCTTCTCTGAGATATTTGAGGATAGGGTCGAACCATGATGGTTCGGCCTCAACTTGCATTATTCGGTCGGCTTCCGCGATGCTGGGCCTTTCCAGAGTCTCCAAGTGGAACTTTTGTTCGGCATCCATCGACTCCGTGGTCGCCAATCGAGAGAGTAGATCGGCGCGGGCGTTCTCGGATCTGGGAATCTGAATGATTTCAAATTCAATAAAATGGGGAAGCAGACTCCGCACCTCCTGGAGATATCGAATCATGTTCGGCTCCCGGGCTTCAAAATCTCCTCTACATGACCGGCCACCAGCTGAGAGTCGGTGAAGGCACCGAGCTTCTCCACCTTTAGATTGCGGGCGATTCGGAGGCCGGCTAACAGGGCTTCGTACTCGGCTTCGTTGTTGGAGGCCGGGAAGGAGAATCGAACGCCATATTCGAAGGTTATCCCCTCCGGACTGGTGAGAACCAGACCCGCACCGGAGCGATGGGCATTAGATGACCCGTCGACATGGAGGAGCCACCGGGCTCCAGCTTTTGGTTCTTCGGGGAGTCTGGGGTAGAACCGTCCTCTGGGATGGTACACTCGAGGAGGAAGTCGGCAAGCACCTGGGCTTTGATGGCTGGACGAGGCTGGAAATGTATGTCATGCTCACTTAGCTCGACGGCCCACTTGGTCATTCTCCCGACGTCTCGGGACGGTGGATCACCGCCTTGATGGGTTGGTCGGTCAGGACCGTCACGGAATGTGCTTGGAAGTACGGCCGCAGCTTCCGAACTGAGGTGATTAAGGCCAACACCATCTTTTCAATTCTGCTGTACCTTGTCTCCGCATCGCGGAGTAGCCTGCTGACATAGTAGATCGGCTTTTGGACTTTGCCTTCTTCTTTGATCAGCACCGAGCAAACCGCACCTTCCGAAACAGCCAGGTACAAGAATAGGGTCTCCCCTGGGGACGGACTACTGAGGAGTGGGGGCGAGCCAAGGTACTTCTTGAGATCTTGAAATGACCTTTGGCATTCGGGAGTCCACTGGAAGTTTTTGGCCGATCGGAGAGTTTTGAAGAAGGGGAGGCATCTCTCGGCCGACCGCGCCACGAAGCGGTTTAGGGCCGCTATCCTCCCGGTTAGGCGCTGGACCTCTTTGACAGATGCCGGGGGCGCCATTTGTTGGAGAGCTTGAATCTTCTGGGGGTTGGCTTCGATACCTCGCTGGGAGACCATGAAGCCGAGAAACTTCCCGGAGTTAACACCGAAGGCACATTTGGTCGGGTTGAGTCTCATCCCGTACTTGCGCAGCGTGGCAAAGCTCTCTGTGAGGTCCTCGACATGCTGTGATGCCTCCTTGCTTTTGACCAGCATGTCGTCCACGTACACCTCCATATTCCGGCCGATTTGCTCCTTGAATACTTTGTTGACCAGCCTCTGGTAGGTGGCACCTGCATTTTTAAGACCAAAAGGCATAACGCGGTAACAGTAAGTACCTCGGTCGGTTATGAAGGCGGTCTTTTCTTCATCTTCAGGGGCCATTCGGATCTGATTGTAGCCTGAATAGGCGTCCATGAATGACAGCATCTGGTGGCCTGAGGTGGCGTCCACGAGCTGGTCGATCCGAGGGAGGGGGAAGCTGTCCTTCGGGCAGGCTTTGTTGAGGTCGGTGAAGTCGATGCAGATTCTCCATTTGCCGTTCGACTTCTTCACCATGACGACATTTGATAGCCAGCTCGGGTAATTTACCTCCCGGACGAAATTAGCCTTGATGAGTTTGTCTACCTCTTCTTCAATGGCCTTTTGTCGCTCCGGGGCGAAGCTTCTCTTTTTCTGCTTGACGGGCCTGTGCATCTCGTCCACATTGAGATGATGGACGAGAACCTCGGGGCTGATCCCTGGCATGTCGGAGGCGGACCAGGCGAAGATGTCAGCGTTGCCTCGGAGGAACCTGATCAATTTGCCGAGGCTCTCCTTTGAGCAGCGACCCGATCTTTATGGTTCGGTCGGGACGAGCCTCATCCAATGGCACCTCCTCCAATTCCTCTGCCGGTTCTCCCCTCTGTTCGGCGAAGTCCTCGCGAGCATCTAGCCCATCAACTTCTGGCATTCTAGACTGAAGGCTTGTAACAAAGCACTGCCGAGCCATGGCCTGACTTCCCGAACAACTCCAACTCCTAGCTCGGTGGGAAACTTCATGGATAGATGCGGGATGGAGACAACTGCCTTGAGGGACATTAGACCGGGCCTGCCGAATATTGCGTTGTATGGGATCTGAGGTCGGTTACTAGGAAGTCTGTCTGGACAATGGTCACAAGGGGCCAGGTTCCCGCGCGGACCGTCAGGGTGACGACCCCTTCCGGGATGACGACGTCGCCTGTGAATCCCATCAAGGTGGAATCCACGGCTCGAAGGTTTTCCATGAGTAATTTCATCCTGGCAAACACACCGAGGTACAAAACATTTACCGAACTTCCACTATCAACTAGGATTCGGCTTACATCATAGTTATTCAAATTAAGGGATACAACTAGTGCGTCATCATGGGGAGCTGTATCCCTAGGAGATCATCATCGGAGAAGGAGAGCTCGCCCGTCCGTGCCTTCTTTGGCACCGATCCTTCACTGTCGCCCCTGGGGCTCGATCCGCCGGCCTCTTCAATCATGTTAATGCGGCCGATCACGGGCGGATTCGGTGGAGGAGGAGGTTGTTGAAGTTCGGGCTGGCGGTCACCTCCTTGTTGTGGCTCGGGCGCCCTCCTGAACTGATTCAGTCGCCCCCCTGGATCAGCCTCTCAATTTCATTTTTCAGCTGCCAGCATTCTTCAGTGTCGTGACCGTGCTCCCTATGGTAACGGCAGTACTTGGTAGGATCTCTTCGGGTCGGGTTCCCTCGGAGAGGCACTGGCCGGGGGAGCTGGCGCTCTATCTCCATGAGGATTTGCGCCCGGGGCACGGTCAACGGAGTGTAGTGGTCGAATCGCCTGGGAGGGCTCCGGGAGCGATTCCTTGGCGGCAGCGGAGGGACTCTCTGGCGGCGAGGCGGACTTGGTCGCCGGGCGGGACGGTGCCTGTCGGGGACTTTGGGCTCCTTCTTCTTTGCCTGCTCAGCGCGGGCAACTCTCCGCGATTCCTCGACCCTAGCGTACTTGTCCGCCAGGGCCATCATATCAGAGAGGCAGGGGGGTAGCTGACCTCCATAGCCAGGTAGAAGTCGCTCTCCTTCGAGACTCCCCCGCCAGGGCAGACATGGCCACCTCATGATTAAGGTGGTCCACCTCCAACATGGCCTTATTGAAACGGCCAAGGTAATTCCTCAAGGACTCCCCCTCTCTCTGCTTAACTTCGGAGAGGGAGTCAGATCTTCGTCGGTGGCGGCGGCTGCTGACGAACTGACCAATAAAAAGGCGGCTCAGCTCGTCAAATGAATCAATAGAACCTGGCTTCAAAGCATTGAACCAGGTTCGGGCGGATCCTCTGAGGGTGGAGGGGAAGGCGCGGCAGAGGACCGCATCAGATGCTCCGTGGAACATCATTATTGACCGGAAGCTGCTAAGATGGTCGTCCGGGTCAGAAGAGCCGTGGTAAGGCTCGACGGCTGGTAACTTGACATGGGAGGGAATCACTTCCTTCATAATCCCCTTAGAGAAAGGGATGCCCTGCTCCACTTTGGGCTGGGGCGCACTATAAGAGATTTTAAATATTGCGACGCCCAAATGCGTCGCAATTGCATCGCTAAACATGATATTGCGACGCAATAGCGACGCAACGAGGGTGTCGCTCAACTGTCCATCGCAATACCCTTTTGTCGCAATTGCGTCGCAATATTGCGACTCTCTGCGACGCTCTTGCGACGCCACATTGCGTCGCAATATTGCGACGCATGCAAATGCGTCGCTAAATTTAAAAATAAATTTAGTTAGAAAAAAAATTATTATTAAATATTGCGACGCACTAAATTACGTCGCAATATTTAAAATTAATTTTTTTTAAAAAAAACTATTATTAAATATTGCGACGCACTAATTTGCGTCGCAATATTTAAAATTAATTTTTAAAATAAAAAAATTATTATTAAATTACGACGTACTAAATTGGGTCGCAAAATTGCAACTCATCCAGATGCGTCACAATATTTAATAATAATAATTTTGTTATAATAGTGATGCAATTTGAGTCGCTAATGCATCGTAAATAAAAATTATTTTAAAATATTGCGATGCAAGATAATTGCGTCGTAATATTTTAAAATATTTAAGATAAAATAGCAACTCAATTGTAGTCGCTAATGCGTCGCTATTAAATTTATTTTTAAATTATTGCGATGCCAAGTCATTGCGTCGCAATATTTAATAATAATATTTTAAAAATTTAGCGATCCAATATCAGTCGCTAATGCGTCGCAAATTTTGTTTTTAAAAATATTTAAATGATTAAAAATTAAAACGGTTAATTCAATTTCGCTAAATCTAAATATTGATACAAACATTTTTCACTCAATCCAAACAATAATATATTTCAAAAAATAATTTATATATTAAAATTTTGAAGTTTTTACAACAAAAAAAGAAAAAAAATACATCAAGAATCTGAACGATCACGTGGAGGCTGTGGAGGCTGAAGACTCTGCGACAAGCGGCTAACCATATCCCACAAATAATGCATCTCATCTCGCATGTCTGCAACCTCCTGATCCCGGCCTCGCATACGATCCTCAAAATCCTGCTCGACCTCTTGGCGAATCTCCTCTGCAATAGATCTGCGAAGCTCCTGTAAATGCTCGGGAGGAAGATCAGCAGGAACTCGCGAGCTGGAGGCCTGATGGAAAAAAAAATGTAGAAGCTCTAGTGCCCATACCATAGACCCTGCGGTCTCGTGGCTGGGCACCAACAGCCTCCAAAAATACACGTCGACTCTCCTCTGCTGAGAGTTCGACGGGCGTCTCCCATCAGTAGAGTCGACCTGCGATGCCTGGGAGCGAAGCTCCTCGACTCGTGTCTTGAAATTATGAAATCAACAATAAATGAGTTAATAAATTTTTCGAAATAAAATTTTAGAAATTAAACAGATACTACATAAATCTAATTTCTTACCGCAACCTCCCGTGATCGCGTGTCGACCCAGGAGCCGTCCCTCCTGGTGTGTGTCGCCTGAATAGAGGAAACTCACCAGGATCTCCGCCTCCTGCTCAGTCTATAACAATAAAAAAAATGATATAATACAAATATTTGTAAATAACTAAAATAGTAATTAAATATTTATGTTTTCTTACCATACGCCGTCTGTGCTCCTGAATCGAAATGGAGCCCGAAGTATGATGGGAGAGACCCGTGCCAGGACCGCCCTTCTCAGATCGACGGTTCGTGCTGGCTGATGCGGACCTCCTGCGCCAGCCATCGGACTCCCAGGCCTGCTGCCACTCGTGCCAAATACCCTCTGGCACGTGCGCAGGACGCTGACCCGATGACCTCCAATGATGAAGCATGTCGGAGTATCGGCGTCGCGTCAGAGCCTCCCATGCTGCCCTAATGGCATCATGGGTGGCAGGATCCCACGTAAACTTTTTCTGCATTAAAATAATAGTTAGTTTCTGAATTTATTAACTTAAAGAATTATATATCACTGATAAATTGTATTTAATAAGTTTACCTGAAACTCAGAAAAATAAAACTCCCTCGTGGCTGGCGATACGTGGCGCCAATCGTAGCCACTGGGATCTGCACGCCTCTGAAAAAACGGCGCTGATGTGGCTGGAGACATGATGCTGCTCAATGAATCTGTTAAAAAAAGCAAGTTTATAAGTAAATGACTTAAAAACATAAATAAAATATTTTTAGTATATACTTACATCCCCTGAGCATCAAGTCTAAGTACAGTGCGGCCGCCGATGGTGGAAGAACTCTCGGACGTCTGTGCCGATCGGCTGGATGGTAATACTGGTGCAGAGATCGAAGGCTGCGCCTCTGCTGGAGATCCAAACTCTCCATCTCCGACGCTAATGTGATCTGATGTCGCAGGATCCAAACTACGTCTCTGCTCACCCAAACTGTCGTCGGAAGATCTACCTCTGCCCCTCATACTGAAAATACTAAAGATTCACACAATTAAATTACGATTAATGATTGACTATGTAAGAATTTAACACTTATAAAAAAAGTTAAATTTTAAAAAACCTTTATGTTTAATCGGTGTCATTTGTTTCGTGAAATGTTGGTTCAACATCCGATGCCGTATCGGATTGCGAATCAGTTTCATTATCATCGGAAGGAAACCGAATATTTGCATCCGCAATTTGTTGGACATCACCACTTGGATCTCTAAGTGATGTTTCAGGAGCCCTTGTGTCATCCTCAATTGCATGCATTCCATCTCATCCTCTTGAAATGCAGGGCACTCGGTTGATTGACTTGATGAACTCTCCTCTAATACGATTGTTGAACGTGGGACGATTTTAGAAATGGCCCACCAATCTCGCTTGTCGTTGCGCAAACTTGGATATCCGCAGTAAAAGACTTGCTGAGCTTGGGATACAAGGATGAATGGGTCATATTTCTGCAATCTTCGTCGATGGTTCACTTCAACCAAATTATAGTCGTTATGAACCCTTTTGCCCACTGGAACTATCGGATCGAACCAATCACAACGAAACAATACGGTTCGTTTCATAGGCCAACCGGGATATTCAACTTCAACCACCTCTACTAACTTCCATAATAATCCTACATATTTGCTCCAACACTTTCTCCTTTTACACACACGCCCCAGTTCTGCGTGCCTCTTGAAGCTGCTAATTGTTCAATCTGAAATTTGTACCCATTTACAAAATAGCCAGTAGAGGTTGTTACGGTCTTCAATGGCCATTGCGATAGACATTTAATGAAAATATTGTCGGTTGTCGACCATGGACCGTTGACCTATAAATTAATAAGCTATTGACATCCAATTCAAAAAATAATAGCCATTATCGAAATTGATTGAGTGATACTACTCACAAATTCATAAAACCAGTAAGCAAACTCCGTTTCTAATTTCTGCCCAATTGCAACTTGACTGATGTCGGGATTCATCTGTCGTTGTTTATCACAAAACATCCTTATGGGATGAAAAGGATGAAAAACTACTGTTAGAAATTAAATATTATGGTATATTATTATATAAATTAAATTTCAATTTAGCATTGAATATACTTACTCAATATATGGATCGACTTCTCGACAGTTCATTAGGATGTAATAATGTGCTGCATTATACTCCATATCGCTAAGATTTCTTGACTTCTGCCCACCAAATGAACGGCCGATAGCTTTAAAAATTGATATTCTACCGTCATTAGCTTCTGCTTCGTCCACAAATACGTCATCGTTACGACCATGATTTCGGCTCTCGTGTGGACGTGACCCTCAAAGTAATGTGAGGCAAAGCTGAAACTTCTTCGACCAAGTGTGCATTGCATATAGAACCTTCAACCCTTGCCTTATTACACACATTATTTTTTAACTTCTTAAGATACCTATATGTAAAGTTGCAACAAAAAATTAACGAATTTTTCAAGCAATGAAATAATATTTGAAATGCCAACATATCTTAATGATGTATATATTTACCTCTCAAATGATACATCCAGCGATACTGCACGGGACCAGCTATGCTCGCTTCGTATGGCAAGTAACCGGTAAATGCTCCATTGAGTCAAAAAAACTGGAAGAAATATTCGCTCAAGCTTGCATAAAATAATTTGAAATTTTCTCCTCAAGCCTTGCCATGGATGCAGAGTAAGACTGCGGCAGATAACTCCTTGAAGAATAAGCTGAGCTCCGTAATTGCCTTCCAGACATGTTGCGGAAGCAACTCACGAAAAGCTATAGGTAATAATCGTTGCATGAAAATATGGCAAGTCGTGGCTCTTCATGCCGAACAACTTGAGCTTATGCATGTCCACATACCTACCGATATTTGAGGCATAACCATCTGGAAATTTTAACCCTCTTAGCCCGTTACATAAAACTTCTCGTGAATTTCTGTCAAGAGTGTAACATGCTTTAGGATAGGTCCTATCGGCACTCCTTCTCAAATCACTCTTCTGCAGTACTGATTAAGTTCTTCTTCTCTTGACTTTGCAGTATCTTTTGTTTTTCCCGGGATGTTTAGCACCGTGTTAAATATGTTATCAAAGAAATTTTTCTCGATATGCATAACATCCAAGTTGTGCCGGATGAGATTGTGCTCCAATAAGGCAAATCCCAAAATATACTTCGCTTCTTCCAGTTATGTTCTTTACATATACGGCTATTTATTCTATCTGCATCCGGTTCTCATGCATACATCAACCCCAAATGCTCATAGAATCAAAAGATCCGTGCCGGACCTAACCGGTTCGCAAATTTGTGACTGCTTTGTTCTTCCGGAAGGCGATCAAGTTACGCCTGTAAGGATGATTTGGGGGCAAGAACTTCTTATGGTTATCAACCATGACGCTTACCACTCTTCTGCAATGTAAATACATCCGAATCATACATGCAATGAGGGCATGCCAGACGTCCAGCAGTGCTCCAACCAGACAACATTGCATATGCCGAAAAATCACTTATTGTCCACATCAAAGCAGCTCTCATTAAGAAATTTTGTTTCATAGAAATGTCGTAGGCTACCACTCCTGTTTCCCACAACATTTTCAATTCGGCCACCAACGGTTGCAGAAAGACATCAATCTTTTCCTTTGGATTTGATGGTCCTGGAACCAAAAACGTTAAAAACATTGCAGTATCTTCATGCACTTTCCACGGAGGAAGGGTTATATACAGTCAGTATCACAGGCCAACATGAATACTGTTGCCCCGCTTGACAAATGGTTGGAAGCCATCGGTACAAAGACCTAATCTCACATTCCTTATATCTTCAGCGAAATCAGGATGATTTTCATTAAAATGCTTCCAAGCCTTTGAATCTGATGGATGCCGCATTTCATCCTCTTTAGATTCATGTTCGGCATGCCATCTCATATCGCAGCTGTTGCCTCAGATCTGTATAATCTCTGCAGGCGTGGGGTAAGAGGAAAGTAATGCATCCTCTTGTAAGGCACACTTTTCCTCCTACTTGTACCGGCTCCTCCTTCGGTGTTTTTAAACCTCGATTGCCCACAAATCTTACACCATCTCAGCTCTGAGTCTTCACCCCAAAATATCATACAATTGTTCAAGCAACAATCGATCTTATTAACTGGGAGCCCAAGCCCACGCAACAATTCTTTGTTGCGTAAAAACTATCTGCGGCAACTTATCATTTGGCAGAATTTCTTTGATTAACTCAGCTACAGAATTGAACGCTTTTTCTGATAATCGATGTTCTGCCTTAATATTCAACTTCGAGCAGCTGTAGAGAACTGAGAATGACCCTCACACCCAGGATACATTCTTGATTTGCAGCACGCAACATATCATAAAATTGTTGTGCTTCTGGATTTGGTTCTTCCATAAATGTATTCTGATTGAAGTCATTACCCGATGCATTCATCACCATTTGTTCATATGTGTTTAAATTCACAAATGGTTCATCTACGGGAATTAACTCTGTTGGCCTATAACAGCTGCTGGAATATCCTGGTTCACCATGACAGTACCAAACATAGTAATCAGGAACAAAACCCTTCTTACACAAATGCACCTTAACAGTTTCCACATCTATGTAGGCTTATTCTGACACCTGTGGAAGTTGCCTGGGCACCTAATCCTAGGCCCATCCATCCATTCAGGTTGGCTACATGCAAATGCGATAAATTCTTCCAATCCATTCAGAAAATTTGGATTCAGCAAGCCATCTTTTATCCTTGCATACATCCATGAGCGAGTCCCGCTCATTTTTGACCGACTTATACAAAGTCTGGTAAATCATTAAATGAAACCAAAAAAAAAAACTATATTAGTATTAATAAATATATAACTAAATTATTTCTTGGGCACAACTAAGGTTAATTACAACCAATTAAATCATTTATAAGTACCCAAATTTTTTTTAGGTAACTAAGGACCCTACCATGCAAGGGCGAGCCACGGCTACGATCCTTAGGGTGCTAGCAAGGACCGATGCATAGGTTCATGGCTAAAGGGAGGGCTTGAGTTTGTGTCGGGCCGCAAGGCGGTGCGTTTAGTCATTAGACTTCACAAGAATTCAAGTGTCTTAAATAATTCTACCTTCACTCCATGTCTATAAGGTAAGGCCCTATCCCATTCAAGAATGTTTTTGTGATATGTTATTTGCTATTAATTATCATCGATCGGTAACATTGAAATTTCGGCAGCATTTCCCCTATGTTCTCCTACATGTGTGGTATATAAGCCACACTAGGAGACGTATGAGCAAATGCAATCCGAAATCTCACCCCACGATGATTACTAGCAGACTAACATGTCACAAGAAATATTCCCAAACTGTCACCAGGACAATTTGAGAATTTGCAAGACTAAGGCTTACAAATTCTCAAACGGGTCTAAAGGTTAAAGTGCTGTGATTATGGAAGTCCGAAGGCAATCGAACTTATGCTTGTTATTCTTAACTTCTTGTGAATTATACATGTAATCACTAACTTTTTTAAGATTATTACGTCAAATACAAATGTTTTCGAATACTAAAATGTAAATCATTGAAAACTACTAATTTGTTGCTGGAAATTAAATAATATTACAACAAAAACATTTTATTAATATTTCAAACTGTAATGCATCATTCAGTTTGCAGCAGAATATAAATAATCAAGACATAACAATTGTAAATAAGTATAAATGCACAAATACTATTATCATAAACATTCTGCTTAAATTAATTATTACATAAATATTATATAAATTAAATAATAATACAATAAGACTTCCTATCTAGCATTACAAATATTATTGAATAATCAAGACATAACAAACAGTCTATCCCCCTCCCCCCTGTTAAGGAATTTTTTTTTTTTTTTTTTGTCACAGTGGCCTGGCCACCGCTGCCGTGGCTGGACAAGAAAAGAAAGGGGGGGGGGGGTTCCCCCCTCCCCCCCTGTTAAGGAATTTTTTTTTTTTTTGGTCACAGTGGCCTGGCCACCGTGGCAGGCCACTGCCGGCCACGGCAGCGGCCGTGGCCGGACAAGAAAGAAAGGGGGGGGGGGGGTTCCCCCCTCCCCCCCTGTTAAGGTAAAAAAAATTTTTTTTTTTTTGTCACAGTGGCCTGGCCACCGTGGCCAGGCCACTGCCGGCCACGGCAGCGGCCGTGGCCGGACAAGAAAAGAAAGGGGGGGGGGGGGGGGGGGGGTTTCCCCCCACCCCCCCCCCCCCCCCCCCCCCAGTTAAGGGAAATTTATTTATTTTTTTTTGTCACAGTGGCCTGGCCACCGTGGCCAGGCCACTGCCGGCCATGGCAGCAGCCGTGGCCGGAGAAGACGGCCATGGCAGCGGCCGTGGCCGCCTTGTCCGGCCGCGGCCACGGCCGAGGCCGGACAAGAAAAAACAAGGGGGGGGGTTTCCTCCCCTCCCCCCTGTTAAAAAACAAAAATTTTTTTTTTTGTGATTACAGTGGCCTAGCCACCATGGCCAGGCCACTGCCGGTCACGGCAGTGGCCATGACCGGGAGAAGACGACCACGGCAGCGGCCGTGGCCGCCTTGTCCGGCCGCGGCCACGGCCGTGGCCGACAAGAAAAACAAGGGGGGGGGGTTTCCTCCCTCCCCCCTGTTAAAAAAAAATTTTTTTTTTTTTGTGATTACAGTGGCCTGGTCACCGTCGCCAGGCCACTGCCGGCCACGGCAGCGGCCGTGGCCGGAGAAGACGGCCACGGCAGCGGCCGTGGCCGCCTTGTCCGGCCGTGGCCATGGCCGTGGCCGGACAAGAAAAAACAAGGGGGGGGGGTTTCCTCCCCTCCCCCCTGTTAAAAAAATTTTTTTTTTTTTTTTGTGATTACAGTGGCCTGGCCACTGTGGCCAGGCCACTGCCGGCCACGGGCGGCCGTGGCCGCCTTGTCCGGCCGCGGCCATGGCCGTGGCCGGACAAGAAAAAACAAGGGGGGGGGGGTTTCCTCCCCTCCCCCCTGTTAAAAAAATTTTTTTTTTTTTGTGATTACAGTGGCCTGGCCACCGTGGCCAGGCCACTGCCGACCACGGCAGCGGCCGTGGCCGGAGAAGACGGCCACGGCAGCGGCCATGGCCGCCTTGTCCGGCCGCGGCCACGGCCGTGGCCGGACAAGAAAAAAACAAGGGGGGGTTTCCTCCCTCCCCCCTGTTAAAAAAATTTTTTTTTTTTTTTGTTATTACAGTGGCCTGGCCACCGTGGCCAGGCCACTGCAGCGGCCGTGGCCGGAGAAGACGGCCACGGCAGCGGCCGTGGCCGTAGGGAAATCAATAAAAAATAATAATTTTTTTTTTAAGATTATTGGGGCTAACCTTGGTTGAGATGAGATCACCGGGTAGCCGAAGTCGGATGAGATCGCCGGGTAGCCAGAGGACAGGGATGCGCGGAGTATCGAGCGAGGATCACGGCGGCGGCTAGGTCAAGACGGAAAGGAGGAAAGGAGAAAGGGCCCAGCTTAAATATAGGTAATTAGCGACGCCAAAATTGCGTCGCAATTTTCATCAAATTTTTTTTTTTGTCTTAGCGACGCACTACTAGTGCGTCGCTAATCCATCATTAATACATGTTTATAATAATTTTCTGAAAACATAGCGACGCCAATAAATGCTTCGCTAACGAGTCACTAAATTGGCGCCATCATCTGGCAGGAAAAATATTTTTATTTTCTAATAATTGCGTCACTAAGGCATCGCAATATTTTTTTAATAATTTAAATTGATTAAAATAAAAACTTATTACATATATTGCGACGCAAGCAGTGCGTCGCAATTATTTTTAAATATTTTTAAATGAAAATATTTAAATTTATTATAATAATTGCGATGAAAAATTGTGTCGCAATTATTTTTTAATATTTTTAATCAGCTATATGTATTCTAATAATATTGCGACGCATATATTTTATCGCAAATATTTGTTTATATTTTTTTTAAACTATATCGCTAAGGCATCGCAATAATTTGTTAATATTTATAAATGATAAATTTATATTAATGTTAATAATTGCGACGATAAATGGCATCGCAATTTATTTTATAAAATTTTTAATTACATAAAATTTATTTAAAAAACATTGCGATGATCCGACGGTTGCGATCGATCCAAGCCCTGATCCCGATCGGCCACGATCGATCTCGGACCGTGGCGATCCATCCGATCGGCGACGATCCGAGGGTTACGATCGATCCAAGCCCTGATTCCGATCGGCGACGATCGATCGCGGACCGCGACAATCGGTCCAAGATCGGCGACGATCCGACGGTTGCGATCGATCCAAGCCCTGATCCCGATTGGCCACGACCGATCTCGAATCGTGGCGATCCGTCCGAGATCGGCGATGATCCAACGGTTGCGATCGATCCAAGCCCTGATCCCGATCGACGACGACCGATCACGGACCGCGGCAATCGGTCCGATCGGCAAAGATCCGACGATTGCGATCGATCCAAGCCCTGATCCCGATCGGCCACGACCGATCTTGGACCGTGGTGATCCGTCCGATCGACGATGATCCAAGGGTTGCGATCGATCCAAGCCCTGATTTCGATCGGAGATGACCGATCGCGGACCGCGGCAATCGGTCCGATCGGCAAAGATCCGACGGTTTGCGATCGATCCAAGCCCTGATCCCGATCGGCCATGACTTATCTCGGACAGTTGCAATCCATCCGAGATCGGCGACGATCCGACGGTTGTGATCGATCCAAGCCCTGATCCCGATCGGCCACGACCGATCTCGGACCGTGGCGATCCGTCCGAGATCGGCGATGATCCAACGGTTGCGATCGATCCAAGCCCTGATCCCGATCGGCGACGACCGATCGCGGACCGCGGCAATCGGTCCGATCGGCAAAGATCCGACGGTTGCAATCGATCCAGCCCTGATCCCGATCGGCCACGACCGATCTCGGACTGTAGCGATCCGTCCGAGATCGGCGACGATCCACGGTTGCAATCGATCCAAGCCCTGATCCCGATCGGCGATGACCGATCGCGGACCGTGGCAATCGGTCCGATCGGCAAAGATCCGACGGTTGCGATCGATCCAAGCCGTGATCCCGATCGGCCACGACCTATCTCGGATAGTTGCAATTCGTCCGAGATCGGCGACGATCCGACGGTTGCGATCGATCCAAGCCCTGATCCCGATCGGTCGTCGCCGATCTCGGACCGTGGCGATCCGTCCGAGATCGGCGACGATCCAACGGTTACGATCGATCCAAGCCGTGATCCCGATCGGCCACGACCTATTTCGGACAGTTGCAATTCGTCCGAGATCGGCGACGATCTGACGATTGCGATCGATCCAAGCCCTGATCCCGATCGGCCACGACCGATCTCGGACCGTGGCGATCCGTCCGAGATCGGCGACGATCCACGGTTGCAATCGATCCAAGCCCTGATCCGATCGGCGACGACCGATCGCAGACCGCGGCAATCGGTCCGATCGGCAAAGATCCGACGGTTCGATCGATCCAAGCCCTGATCCCGATCGGCCACGACCTATCTCGGACAGTTGCAATCCGTCCGAGATCGGCGACGATCCGACGGTTGTGATCGATCCAAGCCTGATCCCGATCTGCCACGACCGATCTCGGACCGTGGCGATCCATCCGAGATCGGCGACGATCCAACGGTTGCGATCGATCCAAGCCCTGATCCCGATCGGCGATGACCGATCGCGGACAGCGGCAATCGGTCGATCGGCAAAGATCCGACGGTTGCGATCGATCCAAGCTGTGATCCCGATCGGCCACGACCTATCTCGGACAGTTGCAATCGTCCGAGATCGGCGACGATCCGACGGTTGCGATCGATCCAAGCCCTGATCCCGATCGGCCACGACCGATCTCGGATCGTGGTGATCCGTCCGATCGGCGACGATCCGAGGTTGCGATCGATCCAAGCCCTGATTCTGATTGGCGACGACCGATCGCGGACGCGGTAATCGGTCCGATCGGCAAAGATCCGACGGTTGCGATCGATCCAAGCCCTGATCCCGATCGGCCACGACCTATCTCGGACAGTTGCAATCCGTCGAGATCGGCGATGATCCGACGGTTGCGATCGATCCAAGCCCTGATCCCGATCGGCCATGACCGATCTCGGACCGTGGTGATCCGTCCGATCGGCGACGATCCGAGGGTTGCGATCGATCCAAGCCCTGATTTCGATCGACGACGACCGATCGCGGACTGTGGCAATCGGTCCGATCGGCAAAGATCCGACGGTTGCGATCGATCCAAGCCTGATCCCGATCGGCCACGACCTATCTCGGACAGTTGCAATCCGTCCGAGATCGGCGATGATCCGACGGTTGCGATCGATCCAAGCCCTGATCCCGATCGGCCACGATCAATCTCGGACCGTGGCGATCCGTCCGAGATCGGTGATGATCCAACGGTTGCGATCGATCCAAGCCCTGATCCCGATCAGCGATGACCGATCGCGGACCGCGGCAATCGGTCCGATCGGCAAAGATCCGACGGTTATGATCGATCCAAGCCCTGATCCCGATCGGCCACGATCGATCTCGAACCGTGGCGATCCGTCCGAGATCGGCGACGATCCAACGGTTGCGATCGATCCAAGCCCTGATCCCGATCGGCCATGACCGATCTCGAAACGTGGCGATCGGTCCGATCGGCGATGATCCGAGGGTTGCGATCGATCCAAGCCCTTATTCTGATCGATCACGATCGATTTTGGACCGATCGCTATTTAACATAATAATTTTTTTAAATATATAACGACGCAAAGGGTTGCATCGTATTTTTTTAATATGATAATTATAATATAT